>CP135546.1:2949839-2978563 GCA_032402905.1 Khaya senegalensis | reverse complement strand
CTTTATTATTTTTATTAAAATTTTTTAAATTTATTAAATAACTATCATTAATTTTTTTAAATCAAAATTAATTCAATAAATTTTCAAACATCAATTCATGTTTACCCACCCTGCTTTTAGCTTCCCGCTAGATGTCGAGCAGTAATAAGTCCAATTACACGACATGAACTTTTCTTCCAGATTCGACTTTTCCCAGAAAGCTCCCCTCACGTTCACATCTCTTTCGTTCAAAACCAAAAACTCTGACTTTAATGCCAAATTACATATAAAACTCGGTCAAATCGGGCATTCTTTCTTCCGTCTGATTCAGTCTTATTATCATGGTGGATCGTGGATCGTACGCCTTGGGTTCTCGTTTAGGTCAGCTTTACTTGTTAGATTTATATTACCTCATTACTGAAATTTTCCTGCAGTTTCAATTAGATAGATCCTTTTTGGGTCGTCCTGAATTAACTTTCAGCTTTCAATTAGATGATTAGCAAGATCAGTTTTGAATAAAAATATGAATTTCTGAATAATTATTGATCCGAGTGCAATTTATATTGTTAGATTATCCAAAATACTAATGGGCCGGGAAATTACTGTACTTATCTTAGAGCAGTTATACTTAGAATTTAATTGTATCTATTCCCAAATCTGTCTTTATAACCGGATTCTTCTGTTATTTTAGTTTGTCTTCTTTTTCTAAATGATAGAACCATAATATTACAGTATCAAGAAGTTAAAAAGATTCCTGTACTTTGTAACGCAACTCATAATGAAGATTGGGGTGGTAAGCATTCTTTGTGGATCACATGGTTGTATTGTTCATCCTAGGAAAATTTTCAAAGTTTTTTTTGAAGGGCCATGTCTTTAATATGGTGATTTTGGTTGATAGCTGGTTGAAATCATTACTAATTCCCCAATGTTTTGCCTATTTTGCTTATGTGCTTTGTGTTATTGTCATCTTCCACCTACACCATGCTTGCACAAACATGTAATTCATATACTTGCCATGGTACTGCTCCAAGAATATTCATGAACAGACTAACAAAATGTTGTTCACTATTGATTTTTCAAAAACTGATTTTCGATTATTTTTAAACCTACGCCTGACATTTTCCCATTTGCGTTTGAAATTTCATCCATCCAATAAATTATAACAACAAAATCAAACATACTTTGGGTAGAATTTCCCTCTTAGATCTCTCTCTTTCTCTTTGACATGTGTGTCGATACAGAAATGCAGATAATTCCTCCAGTTCTGACATAATCTCTTAGAGATATATATGCATTTTACATGGCATGTTTTTTCAGTCTACTTGCAGCCACAAATTGCTCCTCATGCTAAATCCTTAATCTTAATTGTGGACTATCACAATACTTTTTGTGGACTGATAGTTTGATATTTTATATGCAGATATGCAACAACTGCAAGTAGAAGCACAGCATAGATGGTTGCGGCCTGCTGAAATTTGTGAAATTCTTTGTAATTATCAGAAGTTTCATATTGCATCAGAGCCTCCAAACAAACCACCAAGTATGGTTTTTGCAAATTGTACCAAAATGCTAGATTTATTTGATATTATATTTGTATGGTACTTACATAGGACAAATGTAGAACTTTTGTACTTAGACGTAATGAATTTCCTTTGAAGGCTTTGAATTGTTGTTTTATTTTGAATTATGGGTCACAGTATTGCACCATACTAAACATTTAATTTTATTAATACTAGCTCCACTGGTCATTGCAAAGCACTAAACCCACACTCTGTAATATGAAGCGCATATTTTGGACATAATTGTGCATCCTTGAGGTCTGACTAAGCTGTCTAAACTTTTGTTCATTTGTGGACAGGCATGTACAAAATGTCACAGATATATGGTGTGTTTGGAACATTGTTTCTAAAATATTTTTCTATTATCAGCATTGTCTTTTTTATTTTTATTTCTTTTTGGTTTTTTTGTTTTCTCGAATAGAAAACTTGTTTGCCTAATAATTTCCTAATTTTCTATAGAATGGTTCTCAAACGATTTGTACTTTGAGAAATGTTTTATGTTGTTTCCTAGAATTCCAGGACTTGTTTTCAATGACATCATGGATGTTGATTTTTATACTTGTTGTTATTATTATTATTTTGTTGAAAAAGTGAATGAGGTATAGTAACCCATAATCTTAGTATTGCAAACCTATTTTAACAATTCCAGCCATCCAAATGTACCAGTGTTATAATTAAAATTATTCTTTGTTATCATTCTTGTGAACATGTTTTTTTCCCTTCGTGGGTAGTATATATGTACGCACATAAAACCACGCAGAAACACACCCACATGTCTTCCATATATTTTATGTATGCATGTATATAAAGCAGAGTTATGGAGCAGTTATCTTTGTCTACTTATTTGTTTTTCTCTTTCAGTTAATAGTTATAATGGTTTGTGGAGTGATGGTCATTGTATCTCACTTTTTTATTAGCTATAATGCTGATCCTTCGTGGTTTTCTAATAACTTATTCCCTGTTTCTTGTTGTGGGCGAGTTTGTTTGACACATTAGTTATTGTCCACTTTTTCTGCCTCTTGACAACCTGCAAGAAAAATTAAAAAAAATGGACTCTGATTTCTGCTTATGATCCCTCTTATGTTGATCTTCTGTTTTTCTTTTCTTTGCATTGCCTTTTTTTTTTTTTGGGTTGTTTTCACTAAATGCTTTGTTAATAGTGTATTATTCAATTCAGGTTTTCACTTATTCCATCATTCTCTGTCTAGTGACTATGCAATGCCTTTTTAGTTAGTTAATTTAATTATAATTAATTATGGTTTTCGAAAAAAATGGTTAATTTAGTTATGCATCAGACCCGATGATTTTTAACTTAGGCAGAAAACTGATATTTGGTACTTTTTCATTTATAACAGTATCATATTTCTTCCTCTATTTGTTATGTGTTAGTATAATTGATAGTTGATACTCATGATATTTATATGTTGAACTTTTTGTATTTAATATTTTGTAATATGAAGAAAATAAAATTGGGAAGATGGCATCAGCTGTCAAATTTTGATCTACTGCTGTTTTTAAGGTTCTTAAAAGATAATTTTCTATAAAATAAGTATTTGTTTTTCTATTATCATCCTCTATATTCTTACTCTAGTGAATTTCTGTGCATACAGATACAAATACATGTACATGTACCGTTTTCCTTTAATTTGGTATATGATATGAATAAATCTTTGTTAGTTTTCTTAAACAAAAAGTAAGATGGGTATGCCCTTCACAAATTGTGAGTTAGCTAACAAATTGTGAACAAGCCTGTTATATATTTTCATGCAATTTATTACTGTTATTTTAAAAACTCCAGAATTGTTTAATAAATAGTGTGAATTTTAAAAACTCCAGGATTGTCTAATAAATAGTGTGATCCAGAGCTTTTTTCATACTATTATTTTGTAAACTTTTGCCATGGTGTTTTTTGAACTGTACAACATGGTTTTAAATTGTTTGGAATGAAGAACCATGCTTTTAAGATTTTAAATACTAGGATGATTTTTATGATATTGCTGGATATTGTATAATTTGGCAGGGTGTAACTTTTTGTCCTTTAACTTGTGCTTTTTTGGCCTAAATATATAAAAGTAGGCTAATCAACAGGTTCATAACATGTGAAAAACCTAGAATAAATTGAATATAAATTTTTAAGTTGAATTTTAATAATCTTAGGCCAATTTTGATGACCAATTCCCCTTTTTTTTTTTCATGAAATACTATTGTGTTGGCTTCTTGTTTTATTGATTCCCAGAATGTTGAAACATCTGCTATGGATGGGATTAGGATCACTGTTTCTGCATATAACATTCAACATCTGCACGTTGACATCTCAAACTGAAACTTCAAACATGTTATAACATTTGAGAACTTACAGTGATGGCAATTTTTATTGGGTTTGCTGCTACACTTGTTCTTTCTTCTTTGTGCAATACTATATTCGGTATTCCCTATCTCCTCTTATATTCTGTTTTTATTTCTATGCATCATTCCTTTTATACTCCGATGTAATAGTTCATCGTCTTAGAGTAGAAACAGGAAGATATTTCAATCTTCTTCACCATTTTATTCAGGAACTATTGGGTTGTATGCTTAGGCTCTGAATTTTTTGTTGTTGATTTTTGCGTAATTCAGTATCCCTTGCTGGCTCTTGTGTTTTGTTTTCAATTTTCGAATAGCTTATGCTATTTCATTGTGAAGTCCAAAGGCAAAAGGTTTAAAATGCGAGTTCATTTATTGTTTCTTTCCTTGTGGTTGGACTCCTGTATTTTTTTTTTTTTCTGCTTTGAAACATTATCTGATCTAGTGTTTTACTCAGCGTACATTCTACTGTGCCAGGTGGTTCACTCTTTCTTTTTGATCGAAAGGTGTTGAGATACTTTAGGAAGGATGGGCATAATTGGAGGAAGAAAAAAGATGGAAAGACAGTGAGGGAAGCCCATGAAAAACTAAAGGTAAGATTGCATTTAGCTTGTATCTGGTTTGTGCAAGTGATTAAGACAATTGCACATATTCTGCATCTACATTATTTCTGAGCAACGTATATTCCTTGACTGTAATCTATGTGTTCCTTTTATTTTTTAAGTCAAATTTAATTCAAATAACATGCACTGAGAGTTTGAGAGATAAATTATTCAAGCAATTTTAGGTTGGAAGTGTTGATGTGTTGCACTGCTATTATGCCCATGGAGAAGAGAATGAAAATTTCCAAAGGCGCTGCTATTGGATGCTCAAACAGTAAGTGTGAAGTTATCATCATCAATTTCTTCTGAGTTTATGAATTGTTACTATTGATGTCCAGGAAGTCGTTGAGATCATCAAAACTATAAACAATTGAAGTTCTTGTTGACATGGCTTTACATTTTCAATTTCTTCATGTTTGAAGCTCCACTGTACCATCCCTGCTATGTACTTTGTTTGCATTTCTTTTCTTTCGTGAGAAAGAGAAACCAAATGGGAATCAGTACTTTGTAACAGGACTAAGCTTTCATAAAAAGTGGACAAAACTGAAGCAAAGATATTTGTTTTTGGTTCTTGGGTCGTGGCACAAAATGTAAGATTCTGGTTTTAAACTAACCAAATCCATCGATTGTTAAATCCTAGTGTGGAAATGTCTTATGGAAACTTTCCGCTCTAGTATTGAAGTCATTATATGCATTCTTATTATTATTATTATTATTATTATTAGCATATTTAACAAATCTATTAATATAAGTGTAAACATTGTCTGGTTGGACAGTTAAAAATTTATAAACTGAAACGAGACTTTTCAGGTTTCTGTTTCAAAAATTTATGATTGTTATTTATATATTTTGTTAAAGTGTTGTACTATCCTTTTTTTGTTGTGTATGGTTCTTATATGGTTGCCTAATTTTGCAGGGATTTGATGCACATAGTTTTTGTCCACTATCTAGAAGTTAAGGTACTCCCTGCTATCTTCGATATGCTTATTAATTATTAGTTTTACTTTTCAGAATTGTTATCAATAAATGATGCATGGCATCCTTAAAGAAAGAATAAAGGGGAAATTTATCTGTGTCCTGCCATTATTTTAGGTAAAAATTGTTTTAGTAATTTAGGTTAAAAAAGGATAATATAGTAGAATTCTGCTTGGACTGATTGGCATTGCCTTGACACGGAATTGAAACAATTTTATGTTTTAAAACTGATCAGAATAATATTAATGCTGGTGAGTTGAAACAATATTAATGTAGTTTGAAATCTGGTTAGCTTGCATCTTTGTCTACTTGTATGTAAGAACTGCCTTAAGGTATAGTCTTTCCTGTTGTAAATGTTACTTGAATTATCATACTTTACCTCTGTTGATTAAAATTGCGATTATGGCTTTAAATTTATGATCATGTGAAAGGAACTTTAGATGTTTAGGGATTAGTTAGAAAGAAAGATCACGACAAGAAACAATGAAATAGAGGGCTTAAAACTTAGGGGTGACAATATGAGTTGATAGGACATGTTCAGAGTCAAGGTGGAGATGTAGATGAGTTTCTACCCTATTTGGACATGGCATGCTTTATTAATGAGTTTCTTCTAATGTAGTTTCAGCACTCTTCTCCAAGCTGGAGCACATATTACATCAAAAAAGAAAAATGTTGGAGCATGTATATTCTCTAGCTTCGAGCATAGATGTCTCTTTTTGGATAGTTTTGGTGAAGATTTCTCCAACTCAATCCTCCAACTCAATATATAAAGATCTAATGGTAGTCACTCAGACAAGATAACAATCTAATTCTTCATAGATAAATGAGTAGCAACATTCAGAAACTTGTCACATTCTGCAAAGACAAGCTTTTACATAGCAAGAAAATGAGATTAGAGATATAGGGAGATAGAACACTGAGAAGGACAAAATCATCAAGAAGGACGTTCTGATTGAAAGAGACAAATTGAATCAAAATCACCATAGTAGTAAGTGGCAATACAGTCACATCCTTCAATGTCCTAGACTTTAGCAAACCAAACAATTGACTGTCCACCACTACATCATTACTTCTAACCACTTAATTTAAATATTTCCTTTTGGAGAGAGTCTAGTATTAGAACTTCACGTTTTTATATCTGGTGGTGGAAAAAATTGAAAGCAGACTTGGGGAATGGAAAAAAGACTTTCGTCTAAAGGGGGAAGATCAACTTTAACACATTTTGTCTTATTGGCTCTCTTTCTCTATACTTTCCTTTTCTGTTTAATTTCTTAAAGGGTTTGCAATTCAAATATAAAGAACGATTAGGGACTTATAGTGGGAGAATATTTTTGTTTCCTTTGTTTTTTTTTTTTTTTTTTTTAATTTTTCAAGTTGTTTACATATTATTCTTGTGATCTAAAAAATAAAACAACTTGATGGATATTATAAGTCTGTAATATTTAGTTTCATAAACTTAGAGAGAGTTTTATAAAATGTTGTCAATATATTTTCTTATTGTTCTTTGAGAGAAGACTCGTACTTATTAAAAGGAGTTTAACAACGACTGGTAAGGGGATATTACTTAAAAGAATTTTGAAGCATTAAAGCGAGAGCTCGCTAAACAAGTCCACTGAAGAAGATGATGAAGGTAATGGTTCTTGTCTTTCTAGGTGGCACAGTTTTTCTTGACCAAAAAACATAAAAAGGAATGGAATTGGGAATTTGGAGAAAAAGAGTAGGGCACTTGTAGCAAAATGGCTTTGGAGATTTCCTCTCGAGAAGGATGACATTTGGCATATGATTACTAGAGGCAAGTTTGGTCATCAACTTGAAGGGTGGGACACCAATGTAATCATTAATATTTTTAATGGAAACCATTGCTAAACCATAGCTAAAGAGTACCCCTTTTCATCACACACTTTTTTTGCCATGGGAGATGGTAAGGTTGTCTGGTTATGCAAAGACTGATGGGTTGGAGATTTTTCCTTATGTCACTGTTCCCCTCTATAGACTTTTCCATACTAGAATTATTTCTGTCAATGCTTCTCTTTGGATTTCAGTTTCAAAGGATTTCCAAGCTCCATCTTTTTTTTTTGTTTGTTTTAACACCTAAGTTTGGAAGGGATGCTGAGATAATTTTGTTAAGCTGTCCCTTTTTTAGATTAGTGGAGGGATGGATTTTGGATGTATCTTTTTACAGCATTTTTCCTCTCGACTTGCTTCGTGGATATCTAGTTCATATCTGCATCTCCTTTCTTTTTGAATTATAAATAAATTTTTCCTTTTTTCTTATTTTTATTTTAAAAATGCCACTCAAACAAACACAATTGCAACACTTCAAATATTCACATTAGCAACATTTTTCTCAGCCACTTTTCTCTATGAACAAAACACATCATCTTTGCTTCCATTTGAGGAAAATTAATCATGGAGAGATGAACCAAAGGAGAGTGATCTGATTATGACAAGAAACAAGAGAGAGAGACCTTAGAGTTGGGACTGTTGCTTAACTCGTCCCTAAACTAGAGATAACATCATCCATAGTAGATCTAACTTCAATAATTTCTAGCTTCAAATTTATGGCTTCAAACAAACAAGAAACAATAGAGAATGAGATGCCTATGAGAAGTCAAGAGAGAGACAAAGTAGGCCAAGTCAAAATGAGAGAGGCAAACTAGAGTGTTGGGAGATTCAATCGTGTCTGAGATTGATAGATATCAACAAAGAAAAGGTATTTTCCCTGGTGGATCTCTAGACAGAGGCATCATGAAAATCCCTGTCACCTGAATGGGCAAAAGCTGGAGCAAAAATGAAATAAGGCTTGTTTATGTATTCTAGTGTATTGAAAACAAAGTCTGAGATGAGGGCAGAGATTTGCAACCTCTGATTGTGGTGTGTACACATTGTTTTGATGACTGTTGATGGCGATTTTTAGGGGTTTTGTTGGTTAACTTGTCAAGGTGGTTGTATGGTGGTCGAAAAGAGGAGTGCCAATAGTTTGTTTTGTTTTTTTGGGTTATTTTGTTTTATTTTCCATTTAGAACATGGTTTAGGAGCTTTTGCTCTATTCTAGTGCCATGTTATGGAGAGAAAGAGCTATATAAACATAGAGAAATTATAGAGTGGATATTTATCTTTTTAGTGAAAATTACAAGAATATAGCCGTAGGATCAAAGCAAAATAGAAAATATTTCACTATCAAAAACTATTACTGGGGCCACAACTAATGACAGCTAAATTTTCATAGTTTAGTTTCAACATATTATTATTATAATATCATCACAGATAGTTGTTTTGCCTTAATTTGTGCCTTTTGTTTTCGGTGACTGTCATATTCTTGCACACCTTGGGCTTGACGCTTGCCTTAACTACTCTAAAGGCCACATGCCTCAGCATAATAAATTTTTTGGGTTACTTAAGTTTATTTAAAGGATGACATGACCGAATCATGTGACCTATTTATTAGCTTGGTTGCTAATAAGTACGTTATGCAAGTTGTGTCAACCCACACAACTCATTTACATACCTTTAATCCATGTAAACCCGTTTGCATAATTCAATTGTTAAACTTGTTTGACCCTTTTACATTATTTGTATTTATTTTGATAAAGTAATTTGCAAATAAAAAAGTTCTTTTTTTTATTGATTATAAAAGTGCCTTAATAACCTATGATCAACTTAATATGCAAATTCATCACTATCAATACTAACATGTTACCATAATTATCTAATATATAGGATATCTTTCCAAGATTCATCTTCTGTTATTGGGAATCTATGGCTATTCACAGAGTCAAAAGGGGAAATGGCTTATGTATACCCTCATATTAATAATTTTGCGGTACTGCCTCAATGCTGACCAATAATAAGCAAATAGTATTACTAACAAGCTTTAGGTTATCTTGGATGGATGGTATTTCAAGTAAATTTTAAGAACATTAGGTAATACAATTTTAATCACTACAAAGACTTTGGCAACAGTCCATGGTATGATTACAGTAACAAAATTAAATTATTATTTTGTTGGCAGAAAACATGTACACATCATTCATTGTGTACTGGGCTAGTTTAGCTTCTTTCCCAGGTTATCTTTCCTAATACATCATTGCCTGTTATGGTGGGATGTGCATAGACTGTTTCTCTTCTTATCCCTCTGATAATTACAGATTGCCAATAATTGGAGGGAATTATTGAAACTGAGTGCAATAATTGAAGACATGTATTAATATAAATAAATTATTTTAACTGATTCTTCTTGATGCATGCATGCTATGTGGTAGTGGGTTGCGGAAAGGAATTTTCTTTAATCAATACTGTTAGAGTGAGATAGCCAGTTGTCCTTTGTGCCATGTTCAGTAAGATCTCTTCACGGTTCTTTGTTTCTACTCTTAGTGTCATTTCATTGAAAGAGTAACACTACACTTTCCAAGATTCATTGATTGGATGCTAGATTTCATAACTCTTACAATGACTTATTACCCCTCCTCACTTTCCCATCAATGAATGCCACATTTCTTGGGATGAAAAATTAGGGTTATTACTTGGGAAGGATAGCATTACACTTTGCTGAAATATAGGTAGGGAGAGGGAAAGAGAGATTCAACCACTTTTCCAGTAAAACTAGGATTTCTTAGGACAATGAGATTTAGTTATCTTGATTAACAATAATCTCAAATCAACTGAAGGCCATATAGAGTGCCTAAAAACTCATTATAGACCCAAATTAGATACACTGAACTAAGTAAAAGCTAATCCATTACTGAAATGCCCAACTTATATCTAACAAAATTCTTTTTAAAGATCAGTGACTTGTCTAACTTTGAAGGATACTTGTTTAACTGAAGAAATATGTCATTGTGGGGGCATAGGTCTAGGTTTTGCTTCCCCAAGAAGTATTTTCTTCCTAAGCAAGCTATTGATGTGGCATTGGCATGGTATAAGAAAAAGTTATCCTTATATCTCTTGATTTGCTACTATTTGCAGGATAGATTACCTCCTACATTCCATAAAAGTCAAATATTTTAATTTGACCTCAAAGATGTTATCACACTGCTGTTACCTGTGACAGTGAACAAATAATATTTCTATAACATTTTTTTGGGGATGTGGTTGGGTTGATGTTTAATTTTGTTATTGATGCAGTTGCATTACGCGTTGGAGGTCCTTATAATTCTTTATCTAGCAGTTGTAATATTCAAGAATTGCATAATATTTATAAAAGTGATTACATTGTGAATACCTGTATTATCTTTCCCACCAGGGTAATAAAACAAATGTTGGAGGAACTAGGGGGTCTAATGAAGTTATATCAAATCATGGAAAGCATAGCTCTTTGACTTTTAGCTTTCCTGGAAATCATACCAATGCAGCTTCAGGAATTACAGGTTCCACAAGCCCAACCAGCACTCTGACATCATCATGTGAAGATGCTGATTCTGGTATTTCTGCTTCTGATTTATTTCATATTGTTCATCTTTTTTCAACCAATGAAATTCTACCTGTTGAGCTTTACAGAACTTTACATGGTGAACTGATGAATGTAGAATATGATTCTGGTAAACCTGCCTATTCTTTACACTTCTATGTTTCCATGCAACTTACAGGATATGATGCAGAGGATAGTTCTCAATTAAGTTCTAGATCCCACTCATATTTTGAGTTACCACAGATAGGGAATGCTCCTACAGTTGAAAAGAGGGATTCTGGCCTCTCATACTCTTGTCTTCTGAGTCCCACTTCAGGTGCCTTTATCTTTTATGATTCCATGCTATTTGATTTACAATTTCCTTTTTAGTCTATATTTGATTTACTAGATTCATCATCTCAATTCCTTTAAATGATGTGCATTTAAATCTGATAATACATGTGAGACTTTTGACAGACAGTCCTGAAGTTCAATCATCAATTCCTGGAGATCATGTTTCACATGTTGGAATTAGACAAAGAGATGATCATGGTAGTTATTTTACCATTGAGTCTCAAAGGACACTTGGTCTGGGATCTTGGGAAGAGGTCTTGGAACATTGCACCAGGGAATATGATAACGTACCTTCTCATGTTAATATGGGAAGCATCCTTAAACAAGAAATTAGCATTGATGGTGAGCTTGTACCAGGTGAGACTGTCGTCAAAGAGGATTCTGGGAGTTCTTTGCCAGTCCAATTAAATTGGCAGGTACCAGTATCAATAACAGTTGACACTATTAATTGTCTCAATTTGGATGGAAATGTCTACTTTTGATATTTTAGACTTGATAATTGATAACATGCAGTTCTTTTCATTTGTAACTCTGGTTATGTTATTAAGAACTGGAGGACTTGTTTGGTTTTTACCTTTCAAAACTGTTTCTTTTAAAAGCAGAACTGCTTTGTGACTTACGACCTTGGTTGGTTAGCTGTTTCCTTAAATAGTTTGTAAGACAACTGTTATTGAATCTGTTTCCAGGAACAAATATTTATTGTTTAGAGACATGTTTTTTCACAGTAAAATATTGAACTCTAGCCACTGAAAGGTTCTTTAATTAATTGATCTTTTGTCCCACCTATCAAAACATATATCTGCTCTTAAACAATGAAACATCTGCTCTGTAATTTGATGTACTAACGAAAGACAAAAGCACTGCCAAACATGCTGGGGAAAACTTGAAAGTTTTGCTGCCTTTGTTCATGTCTACTGCCATTCTAGTGTCATATTATTACACTGATGAACCTACTTCTTGAGTCTTATAAGGAAGACAATTCCATACTATACAAAATTGGATAAACATGTAAATTACCTATCATGATCAAGGAGCCCATCTTGATGGAGATATGCAAAATTTTGCATTTATTTATGGTTTTTTATAATAATTGAACTTTGCAAGGTTCAGAGTGTAGGAATAAAATTCTCAGAACAAATATAAGATCTGAAGTAAAATATTTTTCATGAGTATAAGCCAAGGAGCAATGGCCATGGCTTTGAAGAATCCAATTTGGTCAATAACTTCCTCCTTGTTTGGATTACATTTTCAATGTTTGTGCTACCGGAAATTGTCATGTGTTGCAGCATTTAGTTTCCTTTAATTTATATGATTACATTCAGGTTCTTGTTCTATTTTTTTTCCCCCAAAAATCTCAAGTTCAATAAATTATGTTCTAATTTTAAATCTTTTATCCAGATTCCGTCTGCTGATAATTCCTTGAACTGGTCAAAAAGGATCATGGACCTTTCTTCAGATTTGGAATTGGCATATGATATGGGTGCTGGGTTATTTGGGCAAAGTAGTTATGATTCATGTTCACAAAGTGCTTCTGAGCCATTTGCTTCTGAGCCATTTTCTACACCTCTGGATTGTCAAAATGAGCTGCCTGTTCAGAACAACCTTCAGATGCAGCTAAGAGATGTGGAATCTCAATTTCAAGTGGAATCAAGCATTGAAAGTGAAATGTATAAAGAAAGCAATATCAATTACACCTTATCTGTTAAACAAAAATTATTGGTTGGACAAGGCAGTTTGGAAAAAGTTGACAGCTTCTCACGGTGGATGAGTAAAGAACTTGAAGTAGATAATTTAGACATGCAATCCTCTGGTATTCCATGGAGCACTGTGGAGTGTGGAAATGTGATTGATGATTCCTCATTGGCCCCCTCTCTCTCCCAGGATCAACTGTTTAGCATAATTGATTTTTCACCAAAATGGGCCTACACAGATTCAGAAATAGAGGTATTTAGTGATTTGTTCATTTTAGAACCGAAATTGTGGCGCAAGTAGTTTTGCAGCTATTGCAGTCAATTGTCATTTTCTTTCCTCTTTTTTGATTATTAAAAAGCAGTAAAAGAAATGCCCTGGTTATATTAAGTATTTTCAAATTTATTTTGTCTGAGTCTGTTGTTTTGCAATTGTAGATTTTATGTCTAAGTTGCATTATATTCTCAGTTTTTCCATGAAGGTTGGATTTTTCATTTTTCTAATTTTTTTCTTTTAACATGAATCAACTCGTTCACTAAATTGCTTTTTTTCCCATTGTGCTTTAGAACCATTGCCGAACCTACTCCTTTTATTTTATTTAATATCATTAGCTTTGCCTTTTAACTTTTAATATATCAATCATGAATTTTATATTATTTCTAGTTATGGATGATTGTTGAATTCTGAAATCGTTGCTCTGTCTATTGAAGATTGCAATCACTACTAGTTTAAGGATTAAGAATTACTTCTGTTTCATTCACCGTGCAACAGGTTGTGGTCACTGGATTGTTTTTGAAGAGTCACCAAGAGGTAGCAAAATGTAAGTGGTCATGTATGTTTGCAGAGCTGGAGGTTCCAGCAGAGGTTTTAGCAGATGGGATTCTTTGCTGCTGTACTCCACCTCACACAGTTGGGCAAGTCCCTTTCTATATAACATGTTCCAACAGGTTAGCATGTAGCGAAGTGCGGGAATTTGAGTATCTAGCAGGGTCTGTTAAAGATGTAGATATTTCAGACATCTATGGTGGCAGCAGCACAAGAGAACTGCCTCTTCATTTGCGACTTGATAGGCTTTTGTCTTTGAGATCTTTCCCTGAAAATCATCACTCTGAAGGTTTATGCAAGAAGCCAAATTTAATCAGCCAACTTATTCAATTAAAAGAGGAAGACGATAGCTACCAGATGGTAGAGGCAACCTCTGAGAAAAATTTATCACAGCATGTGGAAAAGGAGCTTATCCTTCACAAGCTAATGAAAGAGAAGTTGTACTCATGGCTCCTTCATAAAGTAACTGAAGATGGTAAAGGGCCTAGCATTTTAGATGATGAGGGGCAAGGTGTGCTTCACTTAGCTGCTTCTCTTGGCTATGATTGGGCCATAAAACCCACTGTAACTGCTGGAGTTAGTATTAATTTCCGTGATGTTAATGGGTGGACTGCACTTCATTGGGCTGCATTCTGTGGCAGGCAAGGCATTCTAAATTTGAATGTTTTTTTTTTAAGTCTCTCTTAAATCCCAGGCTTCATTTCTTGTTAAACATGTTAAGATTTAACTGCATTAACTACTTGGATATCAAGCACCACTTTCAACAGAGCTTATGATTTTATCATTTGTTATTAATTGGTTGATTTTGCTTTAATCCTTGTAACTTTCAGAGAGAAGACAGTTGCTGTCCTTGTGTCCCTGGGTGCAGCTCCTGGGGCATTAACAGATCCATCTCCAGAGTTTCCTTTGTGTAGAACCCCTGCAGACTTGGCTTCTAGCAACGGACATAAGGGAATCTCTGGTTTTCTTGCTGAATCTTCCTTAACAAGCCTTCTGTCATCCCTTAAAATGAATGATTCAGCAGAAGATGGCACCTTAGAAGATTCAATAGCAAGAGCTGTACAAACAGTTTCAGAGAGGATGGCTACTCCTGCAAACTATGATGATGTGTCTGATGTACTATCTATGAAGGATTCCCTAACTGCCATCTGTAATGCTACACAGGCTGCTGACCGCATACATCAAATCTTCAGGATGCAGTCATTCCAGCGGAAACAGTTTACTGACTTTGGTGATGATGAAATTGGTATGTCATATGAGCGTGCTCTTTCACTTTTAGCAGCTAAGACACTCAGGCATGTACAAGGTGACGGGCTAGCCCAGGCTGCTGCAATACGGATCCAGAAGAAGTTCCGTGGTTGGAAGAAAAGGAAAGAATTCCTGTTAATTCGTCAAAGAATTGTTAAAATTCAGGTTTATTGTCAATTTCCTTTCTTGAGTTAAATCATCCATTTCCATTGAATTAATATTGCTTGATTTCACTCCCTTTGACCTTCCATTGCGATTGATTCTCATCCAGCATTTTGTCAGCCAGAAAAAGTATGATTCAGGAGATTGTCTGCTCCCTTTCAGATTTAGATAATTATGAAACCAGCTTTTAGCTGTTTTTGGTTGAAGAACGTAATTTAGGAATTGGTTCTTGTCATTTGGTGTGTGTTCTTTCTTTTGGTCCTAAAGAATAACTTTTTAGGTTAGCTCGTCTGAATTAATCATTACATTCTGTGACTAGTTTTTTCTGTTTTCCAAAATGGAGACCTAAGTTCTCTGTTTTCCGAAAATGTTTCTTTAGCAGTTCTCTTTCAGTTTTTGTGACTGGTATATTCTGTTGAAGTTGAGCTATAGTTATTAAGAATGAATGATATTGCTAACTTTGAATTTTTGGTGAGAAGGCACATGTTAGAGGACACCAGGCAAGGAAAAAGTATAGACCAATTATCTGGTCAGTTGGAATATTGGAAAAGATCATTTTGCGCTGGAGACGTAAAGGCAGTGGTTTGCGTGGATTTCGGCGAGATGCTCTCAGTAAGAATCCTGAGCCACAAAATATGCCCTTGAATGAAGATGATTATGATTTTCTGAAGGAGGGAAGGAAACAAACTGAAGAAAGGCTGCAAAAAGCACTTGGTAGGGTGAAGTCCATGGTTCAATATCCCGAGGCACGAGCTCAGTACCGTAGGTTGCTGACTGGTGTTGAAGGTTCCCGTGAAACCAAGGTATATGGTTTTTCTTAAAAAAAAAAAATTACAGATTATACACCTTGACCATAGAAAGTTATTAATAATTGCTGGTCTTCCTGGATAAATTCTGTTGTTTACTAGTGGCTTTTCACTATTAAGGAACTCGGTTTAGATGTGCTGGAAGTGTTCCTGGGTTGCACCTTCTCTGCTATATGTTAACTGAATCACTCTGTGTTGGAGATCTTTTTAGGTTATATAATGAAAATCAATTAGGAACATCGAAAGCCTTTCGAAACAACAAATTATAAGTGTTTGAGACCCAACTTATATTCTTGGAAATTTTGTGCTTCAAAACAGTGAAATTCTGAGATAATGTATTTCCCTGAGTTTCAATTCTCTGAAGGCGTTTGGTTACACCAATATTACAATATATTCTTCACATTCTTGATGCTTAGAGTGCTGTATAATATCAGACACTTGTTTTATTTTTTAAAAGTGGAATGGTTTCCTTAGTTCTACTCAAAACCAGCATGCATGCATCCCTGCCCCAATTCTTCTTTAATTTTGTTTTAATAATGTCTTCAACTTATGGCAGGTGTCTGATGTGGTTCTAAACGACCTGGAAGAAATAGGTGACGGTGACATTGATCTATTTGATATTGACTCACTTTTGGATGATTCTATGGCATTTGAATGAAAAGGAGGCTGTAAGGTTTGCAACGATTTGCCTTCCCTGCCTATACAGTGGGTGGCCATTTTAATTGCCCCATTGCAAATCTCCTGTATATATACTCTAATAAATAAATAAACATATAATATATGTAATGTTATGCAGTTTATAGTTCAAGAACGCTTTCTTAGTTTCTGTCGTCCGTACTACTGGGAAATGCAGTTTTACTTCTTCCTATTATTACTTTAACATTCTTTTGGGTTCTATAAAGGACAATGAACTTTTATTTTGTTCTATTTTGTCGGTTGGGATTTTGGGCAGCAACTACAGGGATATTGTAACCGTGTGAACTGCTGTTTCTGAAGTTTGCATTTTTGGTACCATGTTTTCCCATAGAAAATGAAAATATTGCATGAAGTAGCTACAAGGTTCGGGGTATGTTCAGAATTGTCTTATTTTCATTTTGTTTTTTAAAGTAGAGTAGTTGAAGTGTTTATTAAATACTCACTTCTGCTTCCCTATCATCATCAATATTTAAAAACCTTATATTGTAAAAATCTTACAACCATGCAACAAGGCCGGTGTGTTCAACTCAGCCAGTGGCAGAGATTCTATGCATTCTTTTGATGAGTTAACCCGGCCAGTTGGCCTATGGAGCAAGTTTTAATGGTATTTTTAAATATTTAATGTATTTATTTTATGTATTATGATATTATTATATTTTATATTATTTTAGTATTATGTATTTGTATGTTTAATAAATGTAATAATATTTTTTGAAATAGTATATTCAATTTGTTAAACATTATTTTTAAATATCTTTAATTAAATATTGTTATAGATAAGTTAATAATAATATATAGAGATTAGTTCGTGTAATAATTAATAATAATAAGTTGTAAATTATGATATAAGATATCAAGTTAACATATAGATATCAGTTAATGAACTAATATTCGATCAACTAGTCATGAAAATATTACATAGATTGTTATATAAGTGTTATAAGCGTTTTTTATAATAATAATGGTAAACGTGATCTTTTAATTTGAAATCATCATTGTTTTTAATATTAAAAGTGATATATTTTGATATTTTTAAATATCACCTACAGTAAAGTATATTATAAAAAAAAATAGTCAAATATGTCTTGACTTATGTGAAGGGATATATATGATTAAAATATGATTTATTCCTTCTATATAATGTAAGTAATATTTTAAGTTTTTTAATTAAGTAGAATTATGAAAATACATGATCATATTTTAATCAGTTAATAAGTAATATTGATCTTATTTTTTAAAAAATTTATACATAATATTAAAAAAATATGAATAATGTATTATATAAGGGTGACACATTTCATATCTCATGTTCAATTAAAATATTTATAATAAAAAAATTAAATTATATAATAATATTGGTTACGGATAAAAAAATATCGAACTATTAATATTTTCGTTATTTGGACAGTTATGATATATTTATAAATACTAATTATTACTTGTAACATTAAAATTAAATTTTAGTGTTATTACCAATACTATAAGAACCTATTAGATCGCATATTAAAATTGAAAATCATAATAGCGTAAATTCATGAAATAAATTTTAATATAAAAAAAAATGCTAGCTTTAACTAAAACTCTTTATACTTATTAGGTATTGAGTTTAGTTAAATTAATTATATAAAGTTGAGCTAAATTTATTAGTACAAACTTTATTAATTATATTAGAATTATAACAAAAAGTATAAATCCAATGTGTTTGTTTTAAACTAAAAATTTTAAAATAATATTATAAATTTGTAATATTTTGATATTGTGCTTAAAGTTTTTTTATTTTTATGTATTTTTCTTTAAAAAAGAGAAGAACACAAAAAAACAGCTAATGCTAAAATGGCATAAGAACCAGCACTCTAGCTTCAATATGGTTGTGTAGATATTATAAAGACACAAGATATAATGTGTTTGTGATTTGACTAATCAATCAACATATAAAGACACAAAAGAAAATATGTATTCATAATTTGATAAATCAATTAATATATATAAGTATATATTTTTGAATTTTAATTTTGTTATATATTATATAATGCTAAAATTTTATTGTATGAATTCACAAAAAGAAATTGAATTTTTTTTTTTCTTTTTAATTTTCTACGTACGTATGTTCTCATGCTCTTATAGGTCCATGCCCAGGCAGCGTTTGGTAGACTTGAGTGTAATAATAGAGAATTAATTAAGCACGTAAATTCTTTCCTTAGATTCGACAAGAATGGTTAAACTATATAACTAATTCTTTTTTCTATATAAGTAATATTTATTATTCAATAATTTTATATTATTTGATTGTTACGAAAATTCACTACTATTATTTTGTATTTAAAAATTACATGATTAACAATAATCAATTTTGTTTAAGTTTGGCACCACCCCTATATTTTTATTTTATTTTTTATTTTTATTATATAAAAATTAAGTTGTTTAAATTTAGCAATATCTTACTATAATTATACTTAGTATTATCTTATTATAACTACATTCATTATATATTTTTTAAATAAAATATATAATAATCATGAAAAATTTCAGGTGTTAACAAAATATAATTTTTGAAAAATATATTTTAAATAAAATCAAATTATGTATAAATGCATTAGCATAACACTCCGCAATTAGATAGTAGCATTTCGGTGCTGCCAATAATTTCAAATTTTGTTTTAATTGTGAGTTGAGGAATGCCTTGAAATTTCTACAGGACAAATAGTTGACAATAGCTTTAGTACATACATACATACAACATTTGTAATTCCCTAGTCGACAAGGGAGCACACACAACATCAGCCCCTCGCAGCATCACATATTGGCACTTGCCCCTTTCTGTAAAAGATTTTTTTTCTAAAATAAAATATTTAATAAACATCACCAAACAGAAAGTACAACTTCCTTACCGAAAGAAGCCATTAACATCCTTCTATGTTGCTGCTGATGATCAAATTTAAATTAGTTATGGCACTCCAAATTCAATACTGGATAGATATACGTTTGTGTGTAAAATTTTATCAGATCGATCGTACTGCAATCCTCTCTTAGTATTTATATTAAGGATTAAAGATTTTCAAGTTTCAGAAAATGTCAGTGGCAAAGATATTCCTTAATTCACTTTTCATTCAGAGAAATGGAGAATTTACATGAAAAGAGAAATGATTACGGAAGTCCTCAGACAATGCAAAACCTTAGTTGATTGAAGCTGCAGCTAACAATTGATCCCAATGCTGCTTCTAAAGACGGAGTGAATCCCTTCATTGGATGGGATGATATTGGTCGGAGACACGCCTTGGAGGCAGCTTCCGCAAGATGAATAGCACCAGAGCAGATGGCAAAATTTCTACAAGCTGCGCAAGAAACAATAAATAAACATAAAGGAAAGAATACCTTGAAGAGGAAGCATAATAAACATAGTAGACACAGGAATATTCTACTCAGAAAGAAATAATACAAATCCTTTACATCAAGCACTTGGGTAAGTACTGAACTGCTTAATGTTTGGTCTGTCTGACAAATCTATTAGAAAAATATGGAAACTTTTGAGCAGAAGTTTCTTTTGACCTCATCGTCAATTTAAAGAGATGTTATTCTTCCTTTCAGGAAATGTTTCCACGACAGCAAGCTGAGTCCAGAATGATTAGAAAGCATGCTAAATTGCTGTGAAGAGAATGGAAACCCAAATGTCCAATGTATCCTAGTATTATTGTTATTTTCTTTTGGTCTTGGTGTCTCGGTTTTTACTAGTTTAAAATAGTTCTGCAGATGGCATGCATCTCATCAAAATAACAAATCTGCAACCAGTAGCAACAATAAGGACAGCCAACAGGACTCAGTGTTCCATTTATTTTCTTAAACAAGCCAAAACCCTCCACAACCAGTTTATTTTTTACATGAATATGCATCAACTAAGAAAAGAAGCTTGCCATGTAATACAGGAGATTTAAAATTGGATGATCTAGGACATTGAGATCAGCATTTTTGTCAAAGGCAGAGAGAGTGACCTGAAACACAAAACAGAAATTATGTCGTTGTTAAAGATAGAAAGTTCTAGGCTCCACATCAATCTTTCAGAAACAAGTGAAACTTACTACGAAACATCTTATCAAGAAACAGGTACAGCAAATTCCTGTCACCAAACCAACCTGTTGTATACAAGTATAAACATCAAGGTTTTATGGGTAATGCCAAGTATATTTACTGCTTCAAGAAAACGGATTGAAATCCCTGAATATAATAATGACCCTTCCAGATCAAATATTTTTGTACTTGTGTGTGTGTGTCATGATCATACTGACAAGAACACATACTGCAACAAGCTCATGAGAATTGCATAAAAGCATCACAGGGAGAGAAGTGTTGCACTGCCTAGAGATATGTAGATTGCATGTAAAAGCAGCCAGGGCCGTGGCATATAAAATATTCTTCTTATTACAAAGAGTGCACCAACCAAATTTGATCTAATGCACTTTGAACAAGTTCTCAGGCACAAACCTCATACAGCTTTTTTTGGCGACCCCTGGATTCAATTGGGAAGTGTCTCAACAAGACAAACAACCTAAAATGGATTGAAATTTTAGTTATTTTGTGTGATTAATACCATAAAACATGAGAAACAACCATTAGATTCTAACAAGCCAACACCTGCCACCATATGTAAGGAATCCCAATGCAGCAAAAAGTGAAATAACTGCAGGAAGAAATCAAAAGCAATTTTAACCAAAAGATGAACATTTCAACGTATGGCATTGCTTCTTAGTAATTAATCAAGTCTTTCAGCCTTTTGCAGTCATTATAAAAAAATCCTAGCCACTTCAAAAATTTATGTTCAAATTGAATTTTGCTTGTTCAAAAATAACTAAACTGCCAACATATACCTGAAAGAAAGAGTTTAGCAACTTCCACTGCAACAGGGCTAGGGCTTAATCTTACATAAATCCAGATGCACGCCTACTTATGACAATAGAATAATCAAGCAAGAAACACATTCATGACATGTAATTTACATAATCAAGTAGGGAAGTTTTCCTTGGGGCCATTGGTGAATGAAGATAAATAGGTTTGGTCTTACCTGTAAGAAGTACACAATCCCATTAACGAGATAATATGCAGGCCTAAGTTTATCAGTGGGAAGGCTCCTAGCCTAGAACATTCACAATATACCATCAATATCAATTTAGCACCCAATAACTTAATTCAAGCTAAGTTATCTACCTGGTGATATATCTCAGCCCAGAACAACACAAGTAATGTATATGTTGAAAAGAATAGAAGAGTAGGGAGATCCAGAAGCACCATTTCAAGTACCTGTAACAGAAATGATATTTTAAGGCAGTGCAGCTGAACAAATGAGATTATATGTGCAGCAACTCATAAGGGATTTCTTAATTACAAGAGATGGATGATAAAAGAAGTTCACATACGCCTCCAAATTTAAATGAACAAGGATGCACTAGAGGAACGATAATCATAAGTAAACACAAGCACACAAAAATTAATGCATAATTTGCTGATAGCTAAATTGATTACTATTGTTGCCTTGCTTTCTTCAATTTATCCTTGAACAGACCGAGTGTGCCTCCACAACTCTCCCTTGTTTTTCCATCACTAATATAACTTCACTTTGCCTTGCTCTTCGCGTAGAATAGAATAGAATAGAGCAATTCCTTTTGAAATCATAATTGCATGACACTTGTACTTTTTTAAAAAAAAATTTCGCCAAGCTGTTCAAAACTCCAAACCTTTTTTGCGTAGACATGTGGAAAGAATTAAAAAGCATCATTGTCCTCACAATGATGCAACAATTCTTACAGAAATCATGCTTTATCATATTGCTGCCTGAAGACTTCTTTAGCCTATAAACACCATAAGACTATATAACTTGAATAACATGTTTTCAGCATCTTCTGTCCTTCCTATCAAAAGTAAGTTGTAACAGTAATATATAAGAAATCAAACATTTATACCTTGGGCCTAACAAGAAACACACTCTCGTATACACCAAAGAGAATAGACCGCACTGTCAAAATCAAAAGTGGAAAAACAAAAATTTTATTAGCAACATCAACATCATCTGACAGATATAGGACAAACTAAGGACAAAATTTTGCACAATCCTTACATGCATTCACAACAAAATTCATCAAGTGGAAAACCTTTTGTGTTGTCCACCCATAATTTGGTACTCGCAGTTGAATGCGCAGTAGTTGTACCTGAAAATGGAATCCTCTTATTTATTTATTTTCTGTGAAATCATAATATATCTTTATCTATCAATACTAATGCCAGAGAAAATGTTTGGCGGGTAAGCTTTATATGTAGATCTAAACTAACAAATTGTTTTATGATTCAGGATAGAACCGAATCAGACAAATGAAATTTATTGGAAGAGAATGAATGCAATACCAGAGCAACAATGGAGACTAATGCATAAGCAGCACATAATGCATAATAGATTCCCTTTTGCCATTCCTTCGATTTATCAACCTTATCCCACCAATCAAATGAATTCCAACTATCTAATTCTTTAACCCAGATGTAGTTTCTTGTTTCCATTATGTTTTTTAACTCTTCCAAGTTCAAGCTGAACAACGAACAAGATGGAATGGAGATCAGTTTGGCTCAAATCCCAAGTCCGTTCAGATTTTTCAGGGAAGAGGTGGCAGAACACGTGGAGGAAAAAGAGAAATGACACATGGATGGACAATAGCCACGTGTAATGCTTCAAAGAACAAATGGGCCTCGTGGCATATTCGTTAATTGCGCGACGGACATGCTTTGCTTTGCTTTGCTTGTCAGCCATGGCGTGAGATTACTTCAAATTTTGTTACGCTTTCGGCATTGTCAACTTGATCAAGGAGGTAAATAATAATTTAATTTAGAACTTGGAAAACAAGTGCTGCTCTTCTTATTCTTGTTTAAAATAATTATGTACCAATATTCTTCATATTCTACGTTCAAATAAAAAATTGAGTTAATTTAAATTTATTCCTTTTATTTATGGATAAAAATTAATAATTCCTTAATTAACTTATTTAAAGATAGAATTGTAATTATATAAGATAATACAATTTAATCTGTAGATTAAAAATTCACTTTTCTTTTAAACACTTAGCAATTGGCACTGTAATATCTTTAAAAGGGCACATAAAATTATTGTTAAAATTATGTAATAAAATTTATCATTACAATCCAAGCATACTACTTATTTTAGTATTTTATTAATGTCGTTAATGTAATAATTATTATATATTATTTATAATAACTTAAATTAATAAAATTACAAAAGTTAATATAATGAAATAATATATACTCTAATTAATAATGAGTTTATTTAATTTCATTTTATTACATAAATTTATTTTAAGGATTTAATTGTTATTATTCATTAAACTTTATTAAAGATATAACGACCTAGTTGATGTAATATATTAAGTGTTAGTATCATCAATTATTATTAAAATGATATGAGATTTTTATTTTATTCTACACATATATATTGAAAAGGAAATCTCAAAATCTAATTTCTTTAAAAAATTTTAAAAAAATTAGTTATTTTTTATTTTAAATTTATTAAACTAGTCACTTTCATAATTCTTCAATCAAATAAGTTAAAAAAATATATAAAAATGGATAAAAATATCCTTGTAGTCAAAAACTTAACATTTCTTCCTTTTTCTCTTTCATTCATTCTCTTATCTTTTTTTCTTCTACAAACTTTGAGATATTGTTTTTGTTTGAATATTTTGTTTGTTTAGGTTTAATTTGCTAAAATTTTTGTTTGAAGTATTTTTTTTTTTAAGAAATGATGAAATGAAAAATATACTACTAGTTACTGTACTTGTAATTTCAGCTGACTTTTCAACTGAAGCATGCAGAGTTGTTGATCACCTGAAGTTTAATTTTACATGAGAAAGAAGCCAAATCAAGGTAAAACATCAACAATAACACTAAAACAACCACCAAAATATATATGCAAAACTTAGAATGAACCTCACTTGAGTGAAAATATCAATGCCACAAGTTATCTTTTCAATCTATAATTTTATTTTATTTTTTACACAAAATTTTCCAGAATATAGAGGAAGAGAAGCGTAAAGAATGAATGAAAGAAAGAAAGAGAAGAAAAAAAAAATTAAGTTTTTGGTTAATGGAGTATTTTTGTCAATTTCTTTAGTTAAAGAATTATGAAAGAGACTAATAAAAAATGACTATTTTAACAAATTTTCTAATTTCTTTTCACTTTCATGTTTTTTACCAACACAGTTACTGACCTTGCCTCACTCTCGCATGGTCGCACGCCAAAACCATTTTGTCACTCGTTGCTTGTCGCTCCCTGCTAGTTGTTGCTACCGGAAAGACTAGTTGATAGTTAACAACACACACAAATAATTTTTCCTGCTCTTTTTCTTCATTTTTCTATTTCATGTCTCCTCTTTTTTTTTTTTTTTTTGAGTAATTTTTTGGTGATTTGCCAATTCTCACTTAAACTTAAGATCAAACAATATGTACCTTTAACCAGGCTTTTGTTCAAATTTCATTATTGTCACAATTAAAGAAGGAGTTCTCTGCAATTTAATATTCTTCAAAGGGATGTATGAAAGGTTGGGCTTAATAGGAAACATAACAATCATTGTATCCCTCAGCCTTTCTTGCTTTTTAAAAGCTTTTAAGCTAACTACTTGTAAGATAAAGATTACAATCTGTTCGAGTTGATTGGAGGCAACGAGCAATGCAGCAGCGACAGAGGAAGAGATGCTGAGGGGGAGAGTCACCTGCGTAGCAATTTGGGTATATGTTGTGTTAAAAACAACGTCATTTTGTAGTTTACACAAATTAAAAAAAAAAATTGAATATCCACGTTACCAATTTTAAATTTTTTTTTAAGCTCATTTTAAACTTTTATAAAATTCGTCCCATAACGAATTAGTACTAGTAAATTTACAAGTATATGAGTAAAATTATATCCCTATTCAAATATTTTAAACTTGTACGGGTTTAACTAGAAAATAAATTCGAATACCAATAACACATTTATCTAGAAGATAGAAGAAATTAAATTATTAAAAAATATTTTATTAAATAATGAAAGATTAAATGATAAATTAAGATATACTAACATATTTTAAAATAATTTGAATTTCTTAAAATTGATAAAATTATTTTTTTTAATTGAAAGAGTATTAAGTAGGATGATCTTATTGCATCAACAATATTGACGTGATAAGATTATATAATTAATGAGGTAAAAAATATATTTATTGATAGTGAGTTAAAAAAAATTAATAAAAATTCTTATAAATTTTTCTCACTATATTAATTGAATAATAGAACTCTTTTTTAATTTTTTTCGCCCACTGTCAATTAATATGTTTCACCCACTATCTAAAACTCTTTTTTTTTTTTTTTTAATTATATAACAAAAGCATGAGTCTATAATGATTAAACAAAGTAAAAGGAAAAAAAAAAAACCAACATTCTAAACACAAATCAAAAATTTTAAAAAAATTAAAATGTAACATATATAATAAGATGTGAAATTAATATTACATATAATTCAATATTATCTTATTCCATTCGACCGGATATAATATATAAAATGGACTCAAAGAATATAATGGATGCATTAAATTAATTTATAAAAAAAAAAAAAACAAAGGGTTTAATGGTCACAATAAAATTATACAAGAAGAGTTTAGTCTTTGACTATTTAATACAAAGCTTTTTAATTTTCAAAATTTTATGTAAAATTAAGGAAAAACTAGGCTATTGTATTCTATAAAACTTTTGGAAGGCAAAAGTGTACTTTTATTTTGTGCTTTACTTAAACTACCAACAGAAAATAACAAATGTTGGTTCGATGGAAGAAAGTAACATTGATTGAAATTTTTCGAAGTAAATTGATGATTGCTAAGAATGCTAAAAATGTTTTTATCTAATAGATAAAATATGCCGACTGAAGTAAAATTATCTAATTAAAAAAAAAATATTAACATTGAATAGAATAAGAAAGATATAAGATATTTTGATATTCTTAAAAAGTTATAAACTGATAATAAAATCTTGATTTGAAAAAAAAAATTGAGTTTGTCACTTGACTAGGGGTAGCAACTCTAAATTTAGCTTAAATATTGACTAAATCTTTAAAAAAAAAATTGAAGAAAATAAAAGTATTTATATATATTAAGAATTGAACCCTTGACTTTAATAGTAAAGGTAAAAGTCCAAACCTATTATATAAAAATTAAATTCTTCTTATATAAAATTTTAATTTCTTTTTTTTTTTTTAAATTTCATTTTCAGTTATTCCATTTTTTTTAATATTATGATCTGTCCATCTATTGCACTTCTTGTACATCAAAGTTACATCTTCTTGACTTTCATTTCATGACTCAGTACAATAGGTGTTACATTATTTCTTTTGAATCAATTACATTATTTATTAATTTTACTTGTTTTCGATGCCATTACTATTGTTGTTGTTGCTAGTATTACTGATATTGCTATCATTGATAAAGAATTGTGTGTATAGAGTATTGTTATTTAATTTTGTAGTATTGGATGAGCAAAACAAGATACTTTGATATTAAGCTAGAATCTTGTAGGATATTATGTTATGTAAAATAGATTTTGGTTCTAAAATTTTGGAACCAAATTTTTTTTTCTATTTTACTCATTGTTAGTGCATGGTAAAGAGAGAAGATGAAAAATAGGATAAAGAAGAATTTTTTTTTTTAAAAAAATTATAATTAATTTTTAATCTAATTAAAATAATATTTCTAATACATATTCGTTTTTATATATTATTTATAAATAATAATTAAACAATTTTATTTATAATTTTATGTCAATACTTTATCCATATATTATAATATTATTTTTTTCTTGTGTGCATAGTTTTCCTTTATTATTTTTGCACAATGCTCAAATGCACACCTCCAAGTCACAATGGTAGTTAAAGTGAATGGTAACAAATTCACATTATCTAAGCTGAGCGAGCCTCTCATGTCTGGAAATGACATACTCAACCTTTCCTCTCATCTCCGGGAAGGAAGTGCTACATCTGCGGTTAAGCAGGGCACTGTGATGGGGCCAAAAGCTACTCATTACTGTTGTTTTCTGATGCAGCTCCGGCTTCGACTCCCCACAATTTCAACAAGTCCGCTGCATTCGGGGTTGTCTTTGGGTCTCCAATCATCGCGGCGACCATGATCATGGTGTAAGCAACTGAGGTATATTCATTTGTTTGCCCAAAAATAAAATTCAATATGACACTATTAAGTTATGTTATTTTTATAAACAATTTGATCGATTGATTGAAAATTAAAAATATACGAGTTTTTTTTTTTTTTTTTGTACTTATTTTAGAGGAGAATGATTTATTCTTTTGGTAATCTCAATAAGAAAATTGATTTCTTCCAAATTCAATTTTTCTTGAGAGTAGAGTTTGGTATAATACAATTAAGTTTTTAATTCTTTAGGTATTGTTTAAGATTACTAATATTAAATAATATCACATATATTTTAAATTTGACGATGACACCTTGGGACTAAATAGTAAAATATATATGACATTAAATAGTATAGGAAACATTGACTAAATAAAATAGAATTTCATTATATTACTTTTACATTCTTAATTATTATGATTTGTTTTAGATAAATTCATAGTTTCATTTTTTGTTTGATATTAATATAATTACATAATAAAAATAACATATTAATTGACTTACGAATAAATACATATACTACACTATTCCTAAATGACTTGTTCAATGCATGAAATGAAGTCAAAGCTACGGGGACTATAATGCAAGAGTTAATAAAGTTGCGAAAGTCATCAATACTCGTGTTGAAGAAATCTAGCAAACCAAACTCAAGAGAATGAAGCTCATTCCATTTAGTTAGGGATAATCAACGAATTAATATATGTTTCAAAATAGCAAAACAATCAGGATGAGTCTTGTAAATTAACTAACTATATACCCAATGTCAAGGGCCACTCCTCAACATGTAAATTAAGCAATGTCGGTACTTGCCGTTGGATATTTTGGACTCAAAAGGGAAAGCGGCCTTGACTGGAATCCTCAACTTATATATGACCCAACGTCAGCCACCA
>CP135546.1:2908400-2949467 GCA_032402905.1 Khaya senegalensis | reverse complement strand
CCGAAGCCAAGATCATACCAAATTGGCAACAGCAGTTAGGAGAGGCACTTGCAAAACATTTGACTAGCTGCGGTTTTGAGTCCAACCTTCGAGGTAAGCATTCTCTGCATATCACCATATTTGGTATTGTTTCCAGATTTTCATTGGTATGCATCTTTTACATACCAAAAAGCTTTATGCTGGAACGAAAAATTCCTTAATGTATTATTGTTACACCTAGAGAAGTCACTGTCAAAAAAAAAAAAAAATTGAAACTTGAAAATAATGATCATTGGTAACATTGCAAGTTCTTGACATTTTTGGCATGTTCAAATGCTGTGACATAATGATCATTAATGGCAGGATGTTTGCTGATTGTTGTTTCAATCATGCAAATGTTGTCACACTTACTATGATAAATGCCAAAATATAACTTGTCTGTAGCTTCCCTGGCCTTTTTATTGTTCGTAATAAGATTCATCAAGTAGTCCCTAGAGCAGGAAAAAAAGGTCCAGTGGTGGCCATTTTTGGTACTGTAGACACGTGTGATGACTGTTCATGCATGCATACTTCTTTTTATATGTATAATCTTCAGCATCAGCTCTAAAATGTCAGCTTCCTGAGTTATGGTTCTAAACATACTTCCTTTTTTTCGTTAGACTCTCTGACACCCATTATGTTCCCTGTATCTCTGTCTGGGGTTTTCTGGTCCAAGGATTGGACTTTGTTTTAATCTTTGTTCATACTGTAAATGCAAGAATTGCCAGGTTTAGGAAGTTTAAGCTGTATAGGCTGTGTGGGGCGTTCATTTTGAGGGTACCGAAATATAATTGATAAGAAACTTTGTTACTTTTTGTGATGCATGACGGTATACATTTTCTTTTTCAGATTAATTTATAAGATCAAATAAGGAATTCGGTTTTCAAACATATGTATATCTTTATCAACTTACCAATTAGCAACTCTAATTGTGAATTAGAGTATATGCAATGTAGTTATATGTGCAGAGGTTTTCACATGGCTTATGTGAAGCTTGGTCGGTTAGTGGCAGGTCAGGGAGCTATTGAAAGAGATTTTTCACCATAATAATGCAAAAGATTATTTTGAGAAGCAACCATATTTCTTTGTGGTATGTAACTAATTTATTGGGTTATCGATTTCAGTACATTCTTGCAAATGTCATTTCCACTGTTTGAGATGTCAAAATATAGGCTTCAAAGTCATTATTAATTTTACAATTTCTCCCTCCAATAGGTGAGTTGCGGCAACTACTTGGAGTGGATTGTTGGAATGGAAATTCTGGTGCTCAGGAGCCCATTTGCTTTGTAGAATTTGTTCTTAACAAACTAAGTTCAACAATTTTTTACTAGTTGACAGGAACTCAATTTTTGTATGCTTGAAAAGTTGATTGTTGATCATTAATGAGATGTTGAACTATTATTTTGTATTTTCATTAACTGTATTTTCATTAACAAAGTTGATATTGGTTTATTTGTACAATGATTATGGGGAGGTAAGCATTCTCAACCTTTTGAAGTTTCCTGCTCTGTACCTTCTGTAAAGGACTTGTATAAGCTTTTCAGTTTGGCAAAATTGTCTTTCTCATTTTTATGGCCGTGGAGCACTTTATGATGTCTTTATTATGGAGATACTAATTGTAGATAGATTTTTAATGACCACTAATAAATTTGAGCTAAGTGATAGCTTAGTTTCAATATGGTTGGACCAGGAAACAATTTATACAAGGTGTTAATTTTCTTTGCTTTGGTAATTATGAACATATTCCAGTACTCTAGGTTGCTGGTTTTTGAGATTTTTCCTCGTTCACATTATATTAAGACATTGATAATCATAAGCCAGCTTGAATTGGAGATACCATAAGATTTTCCATTTCAATCATGTATATAAAGAGTGGTAGCCATTATGTCTGAAAATTATCCGGTCACTTTTGCAAATGTGTATATGATTGTGACACATTGGTCCCTTTCTTCACATGCTCTTGTTTCCAGTTCTTAGTTTCTAAGATTCATCAAGTCCGAGAAGGCTTATTTTTTCTTTTTGTTTTTAATAGAATTTCCTGGTCGAGGATTAAATCTGAGAACCATGATTTTCTTCACTTTAAGACATTGTTAGTGAGATTGTTTGTCTGGCAAAAGACATTAATGATAGACAAGTAAAAGTGAAATAACCAAATTTCTGTAGCCTATAAAATTTTATTATTGTTTTTTGTCAAATAGAAAAGATAAATACCTATATTTCTTGAAAAAGTAGAGGTTTATATGTTTTTCTTTGTTACATGGCACTCACCATAGCTAGAAATGATTTCTCTTTATGGCATTGGTGTAAATTTTGCCATGGAGAATTTTGCATTAGAAGGTCTGCTTATTTCTTGATTTGTCTTGGTTGGTTCATTGATGTTTCTTCAATCATGATGGTGCTGTTAATGAAATGATCTTTTGCTTTCCTGTGATGTTTTGGATTTTTCATCTCCTTTCCTTTTGGTGTATAACTTAACTCTTGCACGAAAGCAGTTGCATATTAGTTCTTAGCAATAATTTGGTCATGGTTACAATCTTCCTAATTTTATATTGACCACCTAGGTGGAAAAGTTTGCCTGGTACTGAAGTGTAAACTTTTTATTGGATATTAATACCTTGAACTTCTTGTTACTTCCAAATTTATTTTAAATTTGAGAGTGACTATATTATACAAAAATTCGAAGCTTAAAACCATTTTCTTCTTTGTTCTCTCCATTGCAATTGGGTTTAACACACTTCTATTCCCCAATGTTAGTAATCGCTTGACTGTTCTCTTCTCCATTGTGCAGATTTGGGGACCGATAATTTCTTCAAAGTATTTGAAAAGAAGATGGTTGAGAAGCGTAATCGCTTAAAAGAAAGTGGTAAGCATCTTTCCTGCAGTGCTTGCCTTCAATTTTTCTTTTTAATGAAAAATAAATTCCTATGCGTGATTATGCAGGCTGAAAAGAAGAATCTGATTGCTTTCCACTTTTGTAGGTTGTGAACTTGCTGTCTCCTGGGCTTTATGTGCTGTATGCCTAGTTGGTCATCTCTCTCATATCATAGGAGCTAAGGCCTCATGGATCCATGCATTTCATTCCACTGGATTTCATCTTTCTCTATCTCTGTTTACATTGCTTGGTCCTGGGCGGCAACTTATTCTTGATGGTGTGAAAAGCCTATTTAAAGGGGCTCCAAACATGAATACGTTAGTTGGTCTTGGGGCTTTATCCTCATTTACTGTTAGTTGCTTAGCTGCTTTCATACCAAAATTGGTAAGTGTGATTCTTAAATCATATATGGCTCTTGTTCCATCAGTAGAGTTCTATTGTAACAATGGTTGAACATTTCCTATGTTGTGGGTGAGATCATTTGAGAAATTCATATTTGGTGTGTTCTTGGCACTCTTTTAAATTTCTTCTGATAACTTGGTGTGCCAACTTTTTTGTTTTTAATTGTAAAGGTCTGCTTGTTTGCTAAATGCTTACATGCTAAGTGCTTCATCACATGCTTGTATGTTTGTGTATGTTGCCATCAACAGTTTGATAGTCATTATTGGTTTTTTCCAAAAACGCTGATTACATATTTAGAAGATGGGACTGAATGATATCCAAATTCTCATGCATGTTTATTACACTAGTTCTAGCTCCAAGTTATGTTTGTATATATAGTTTTATGTTGTAGCTGATTCTGACTCGAATCTTCAAATACTAGTATGCTGTGCTGCATGGTATACTTGAGGTGTGGTGGTGAGCATGACAGGACCATCTATTGCTGTCCTGGAATTTATAAGAAATATGAATGCAATAACTTTCTATTGTTGTTTAAAAGGCATTTAGTAATATTAGGCTGGATGGCAAAAGCATTGGATTTTCTGATTGGAAATGGATTTTGTCAATCAAAGTGGTCTTTCCTTTAGAACAGTTTACTATAGTAGCTCTTGTGCATTGGTTTTACTTTTAACCCTTAGCATGATTGTTGCATAAAAAATGTGGGCCTCCTAGATTGGGCACATAATAATGTGGTTGAAATTGACACTATGATCTTGTTCGATGGATATTATGCAGGGTTGGAAGGCTTTCTTCGAGGAACCAATTATGTTAATAGCATTTGTTTTGTTAGGAAGGAATATTGAACAGAGAGCTAAAATAAAAGCCACCAGTGACATGACTGGACTCTTGGCTATTTTACCTTCAAAAGCACGTCTGCTTGTTGATAGTGATGCAAAAGAGTCAGGTTCTATTGTTGAAGTTCCTTGTAACACTTTACATGTTGGAGATCACATTGTTGTACTACCCGGGGTAAGTAGATACTACTTTTGTTTTCTTGTATTTTTTTTTTCTTTTACCACAATTATTTTTTTCAGAAACAGAATATAAATTTTTATTAGAAAGAAGAGGAAGTACAAAGTGATGTGAACAAGCTGTTATTGATGCTGTGCATTGGATATTTTGATTTCAAATTTCTTGTATCATGAACTCTTAAGGGCATGTTTGGTACATATGTTAAGAGATGGATAGGATTACTTTGTTTAATTTTAGGCCAATATTGTGTGCCATGAATGCACAAAAGGGGTTGCGATAAATTATGTATGGCCCATTCAAATTATCTTGGCCCCACACATGGATAAGATAATGATAAAAGTTTTAATCCAATAGGGACACTTGGGATAGCATACTATAAATACTTTTAAGGACACTTGGGATGGCATACTATAAATATTTTTAAGTCAAAAAATAATATATAAACAATTCAAATTAATTTTTTAAGTAAAAAAAAATTATAAATAATCCAAATTAATTTTTAAAAATATTTACTGAAGTCATAATATTATTTTATTACAAGTATAACATAGTATAAGTGTTCCTACATCAAAATAAACTTTTGTATTATTTAAGTATAATAAATATTGCATTAACATAATTCTTTAAGTATTGTTAGCACAAATTATTTGGAAATAATAATGAGAATTGTAGTTCATTATCAGTGCTCAAAGAATTTGATTTATGTTTTATCAAATTGTCTGTTTCACATAATTTTACAATGTAAAACATGCTTTTTATTGATTTGAAATTTGATATTTATCTTGGACTTGCATTTCAAAATATTGGTTATTTGATGTTTTTTGTTGGTAAAACAAATATGCTTAACCTTTATGTTAAATTATCAAGTTAAACACAGAGCTTTTCAGATTTCATATTAAAACAATGATTAACTACGAGTGGAATCCTCTAAAACATAATTTTATGGTGTTTTAGGATCGTGTCCCAGCAGATGGAATAGTCAGAGCTGGTAGAAGTATTATTGATGAGTCAAGCTTCACAGGGGAGCCATTGCCAGTGACCAAAATACCTGGGGTAATGATCTTCACTTACCTGGAATTTTTCCTACTCAATTGGATTCATGTTGCATGTAATAGAAATGTTGCAACTTCCATGGCCATCCTGATTTTTCTTTTCTACGACTTAGTAGCTTTTTCTTTTTTTTTGTTTTTTTTTCATACTATAGTGATTTTGTTTTGCCTGTGCTAGAGTCAAGTTGCTGCTGGAAGTATAAACTTCAATGGAACTCTTACAGTTGAAGTGCAGAGACCAGGTGGCGAGACTGCAATGGCAGACATTGTTCGTTTAGTGGAAGAAGCGCAGAGCAGGGAAGCTCCTGTACAGCAGTTGGCTGACAAGGTTTTTCTTTCTTTATTTTCACTATGCATGAAGTCATTTTTTGCTGTAATGGCGCCTAAGGATTCTGTAAGATTAGTATATTAAGGTTATAACCTGTGTTGTTCACATGTTTGGTGAATGCTTGTATGCTAATTGTGTAAATCTCTGACATCTTACACAGGCGATGAATTGTATAGAGATTCATTTTGGTATGCAGAATAGGGGGTTGGGTTGAGACTATTTGTTATAAATTTACCCTCCTCCCATGTTTGATGCACTAAAGAAGGTCAGGACTATTTATCATATAAGGATAATTTGGTGGAACATTGATAAATAGTCCTAACCTCCTTTAATGCATCAAACATGGGATGGGAGTAATATTTGTGAAATTAAATAACAATTGAATAATATTATAATAGATGACTATCATGTATACTAACTAAAGTGGCAATATAGTATCAGAGGTACAGGTCCTATACTTTAAGGGGAGTGAGAAAATAAATCATATGGGACATTTGTCAAGAATATATCAGTGCCACATCAATTTTTGTAGATAGAGTTTGTATAGGAATTTATATCTTCAGTATTATCTTATAATAATTAAATGTTAAAGTTATAATTAATTTTCATATTTTTATAATAATATTTATGACTAAGAATATTTAATAATTAATAAATACTAATGCTATAATTTTGTAATTATTGAAATAATATTTTATTTATTCATTTTATTGTTTTATATAAATATATATATTTTTATAGTTATACTATTATCAATAAAATATTTTAATAATTTACAATATGATTTTTAATTGGCAACTGAGTGTAAGAAGGTGATTTAATTGTGAAAGTATGGTCAATTATGCAACAGAATAATATTCATCGATGTCATTAAAATAAAAAAAAAATTAAAAAAAAAAAACTGTTTTGGCCCCCCTTTTCATATGTGAGTTCATATCCTCTTAAATTAAGGCAGTTCCAATGATTTCGGGGCCTCCTTTTTGCATGTGAGTTGATATGCTCTTAAATTAAGGGGAAAGAATTTTGATTACTAAACGAGTATTTCAAAGTCAAATGTCAGATGACAGTAAACAAAGTCTAGTAAGCCAAATGTTGTTAAATACATCCTAGAGACCACAAAAGTCATTTAATAAGTAAGTTGTTGGCTGGTGTTGCAAAATAGGGCTGAAATCCAGTCAATTCAACCAGTTTAAGCACTAAAACATCCATATTTTCACCAGAATTTTAAGTATTCTACTGCTTTAAGCTTTTTCTTTGTTTCCTTTTAAGAAATCTGGCTCTGGGGGTGTATGTAGTAAAAATCAATCCTAGTCTATTGGGATCACAGGCTTTTCTTATTTCCCGCGTAGATCAAGTCAGTCAACTTATATCATGCTGAAGACATATGAAGCGTGATTTGATACACTAAAGGACTTTGCAAGTATTAACTGGACCAAGAATTTTCTAAACAAAGTTTGATTTCATGGTTGATTAACTTTTGGTAGTCCCTAAATATATGTTTCATTCTTTCTCTTCTTTTTTACAAGGCATTATGAAAATAATGAGATAGAATTGAGACATAAATTTTGATGGCCATTGGTTTTCTGATCAATTGAGTGTGGCAAAAGCTTGGGTGGGTTCAGTCAAGATTTGAGAATTGTTTGTGCTTTTTGACATTCCTGTGTTCAAATTGAGCCTGTTGACATTTAGTGGAATATCATTCATGTTTTTCAACTTTTTGGTTTCCCTAGGTGTCTGGGCACTTTACTTATGGGGTAATGGCACTCTCTGCTGCAACTTTTATGTTCTGGAACTTATTTGGTGCCCATATTCTACCGACTGCTATCCACAATGGAAGTTCAGTTTCGCTGGCACTACAACTGTCTTGCAGTGTTCTGGTATGATACTTTGAATTATCTAAACCTAGTGCAATTTCCTTACGTGACTATCCTGATATAATGATCAAGTTGCTAATTCATATAAAATAAGGCTCAATGAAAGCATAAATATCACTATGGTTTCAAGGATACCTTTTATTCAGATTGTTTTCTTGAATTAATTATCCTTCTGATTGTGAAAAATCATTAGATTCAATTGATATAGAGGGGATTTAATGATGAATTTGTCTCTTGAAAGTAGGCTAAGAGTAGAGTTAGCATTTATCAAGCATATTAGAGAGATTGCCTCAAAAGGAGGAAATACATTGATGGCAAAAGCATGATTGCTTGATTAATTAAAAAAGAAAAGAAATTCATTTTGACTGATTACTTCTAATGAATATGAGTACAGCCTATATAGACCTAGCCACCAACTAGGTTTACAAAAATAGAAACAAAAATAATGTACTGTTATTAAACTTGAATTGTGATTGCTAATACTGTCAAAGCCCAAAACAGAAAGTCAAGATTTCTAAGTATTCCTCTTCAATTTATTAGCCACAAGTTTCACATGGTTATCTTTTGGCACATCTTGTAATCAAAGATTTATATCATTTTACTCTAAATTTCTTGCTAATATGTATCAATTTTTCCTATTCCAGTGGCATTACAAGGACTTGACCTCCCATTTTGAAAACACACCATCAAAATCCTAAAGTAAATTAAAAAACCCAACAAAAAACATGGTTAATAATTTCCCATATGCCATATTTTTTCAACAGCAATAAATAAATAAGAAATCAAATCTATTAGGCTAAATCCAAATTTATTTTTACAAAAGTACTAACCTCATGCAAGTTTTGATGGAAAGGCAAAAGAAGTTTGTCAGGGGGTTGAGACGACAGTGACATAGGCCCTCTAACTGCAGTGATGGCTATGAGATTTTTTTTTGAATTTTTTATTTTAGGAATGGAAGTTGGATGGAGACAGACAGATGGGAGACATTTAGGGTTTGAATGATGAGTACAATAAATGCTGTGACGTGTACAATTATTTCTTTATTATTAACTGTCAGGTCAGCTCAGGTTTGCATGAGTTAAAATTTAATAAACTGACCCAACCCATCACAATTTCGAGTTAACAAAGACAACACATTAACCTGGTGTCTCTTTCACAATCGCAACTCAATCAGGTTTGAAGAAAAGCTGATGAAAAACCACGTAGTTTATGAATATGGTTACAAAATATATAGGCAGAGACCTGCCACAAAAAATGTTCACAGCTAGGAATATGATGGTACAGTTGGAAACTAGTAACTAATAAAAAAAAGTAACTAAAAAAGAATTGAGCTAAACTAGTACATTAAGTCAACAAAATACTCGAGACCAGCCTAGGATCATGGAATAAATTAGGCAATAGAATCAAGGAGTTGACTTCTTACAAGGTTGGTGGGTTCATTGAGTTGGCAGGTCTTGTGCCCAACCTTAATTGTGGGTTTTGTTGTTTCAAAGGCCCTCTAGTGAGAACACCAACCAACTACTTCAACTTCTCTTTAGTGAAGATTCCTTTGACCTCAAAAAGTTTAGTGCTATCATGCTGCAACGCGTTGTGAGCAATGCTGATAATGACTTTATTTGCTGACAATGAAAGCCAACAGAAAAGCAAGAGAACACCAGCTTTGAACGATAAAGAGTTTGATAACATGAAGAAAAGTAAAACTTTCTGATTGATTAATTTGAATAAACAAACATACAACCAATATAGGTTTATGCCACCTAACCAACGTTTATTACAATAATGCTAACAACTAATAACAAAAATAAAATGGAAAGTTAGCAAAAATAGCTTAAACCTCACAATAGAAAGAAACAAATAACAACTTTGATATGTTCTCACTATCAGCCCTAAGTATCACCACAAATTATGTAGGCCTTCTCAACAAAGCAATTTTTTTTTTTTTTTTCCCATATGGTGGCTAATTCTTACAATTGGGGTCTAATTTTTTATGCGACCTGTCAATCAGATTTAAATTCGATACTAAATTTGCGAGTTTAAGTGGACATAAGATGACATGACTATTAAATAGCTGACATGATATGACATGTTTAATAATCATTTCATGTTCGAGTTTACGGTTTCAAACATTTGAATCTATTTATGAAACAGTTAATTATTTTAGTAATTATCGTATTAACTTATTTATGATTTAATAAATTTATTTTATATTTTTTCATATTTAAAAAAAATAATTGTCTTTACCATGTTTTAAAAGGAATTTAGGTTATAATTGATTAGCATTGAGTAGATATTACCATAAATATTATAGAGATATATTAACATATATTAAAAAATATGTTAAGTGGGTGACATTATTACAATTTATTTAAGTATTTAATAATTGTGTCATATTAGAATTTTTCAAATTTTGACATGATTATTAAACGTGTCGGGTTTTGATTGACCTCTATTTAATATGATACAAGTACAACACTACATGAGAACCCAAATTGCCACCCTTACTTACAATAGCTCTTGTCATGTTTTAAGCAAGTGATTAATGAAACTGCTTTAAAATAGGAATATCTTCAGATTAGCATTTTAGAATGTGGAAAGCCATATACTTTCAGAAGGTTAGCAACCTTGGATGTTATTAAATAAATTTCTGCCAAAGTGGATTCAGTTTGGCTGGAAGGAGTTTGAAGAAGAGATTAAAGTAGTTTTCAGCGATTCATGTGTTCCAAAGGCTTCTTTTCCTCATAGATTTTCTATTGTTTCTTACCAATTTATTAACAATATTTTTTTTGTCAAGAAATAAAGAAGGCTTTTGTTAATAGTATGGCCAATATACGAAAAAGTGAATACATTGTTTGCAGAAACTAGGCTCAACCTGTGAAAAAACAGAGGACCATCACATATTGTAAACTTACAGCTTCAAAAGACTAGTTTTGCAGAATCTAGTGTTTGTGAGAAACAGCATTGCTATTTAACAAAATAACTTTCAAGAATAAGAAAAATAACCAAAAATTTGCAGTATTAACCCATAGCCCCTTTTCAATACAAGTGCACAAAGAAAAAAGATGTCTTGAAATTCTCTTGATATGGGCCTAAAGATATCAAACACTATTCTCTAAAAAATTGATGCTTTTATTGCTTCTAACTTAAAATATATATTTATTTCACTCTTGCCATAGCACCAGAACAAGTACAGTTCCATAGAACTTTTGCCGTGTCTCCAATGCCAAAAGCATCCAAAAACTCAGTTAATGACAAGCTACATGAGCCTAACAAAAATCCCGATATTTTTTTTTTTGTGTGAATAATTTATGCCACAATTAATTGCCTTAGGTGTAATATTGGCTTAGATGATTACTATTGTCCTCTCTTCTTTTGCAAATGATAAACAAAGGAGACAATTACATGTCTGGTTTCGGCTTTCAAATAAAGTCACTTGTATAAATCCTAGCTTTCTAGTGCCTAGTAAATATTGATTTTCCAAAGATTGATCTTCTATCAACAAAGTTAAATATGCTTTGTAAGAGAAACTACTCAAAGAACTCAGTCTTCATGCTCTTCCATCCTTTTTCTAACCCGTTGATAAGTGTCCACCATAACTAAAAGAATTGAAAATTGTCTTGAACTTTGTTCCCATTCACGTTCCTTCAATGGCTAAAGGAGGTTGGAAGTTTTGAAAATGTTGAGGGAAAATAGAATATTTCTAATTAGTATTTGTAGTAATTCTTGAATCATTCATCTCTTCAATTTTTATGTGGTAGTCAATCTCTGTTTTCTAATGCAGGTTATTGCTTGTCCATGTGCCCTCGGCTTGGCCACACCTACTGCTATGCTGGTAATCTCTTTGTAAATACTGAATTATTTCCTTTTTACCTAGTAATAGTATTAAGCTTTTATTTCAGAGTTCATTATGACCGATGTTCACTATTTTCAGGTTGGAACTTCATTAGGGGCAACAAGAGGATTACTCTTGCGCGGTGGAAACATTTTAGAGAAGTTTTCAATGGTAAATGCTGTAGTGTTTGACAAAACAGGGACTCTTACTACTGGCAGCCCTGTGGTGACAAAGGTTGTAACGACTGGAAACTTCACAAATGTGGATTCAAAGTTGAGTGGTGAAAAAATTTCCTTTGTTACAATTAACCATTCCTGATATTTTTAAGCTCATGTTTGGCGATTTTGATGAATATGAGGAATATGATCATGCAGTATTTTAATATGCTCAGTGACTTGTAAATGCAAACCTCTGAATTCTTTTGTTGGCATTACTTTCCACTTATGTAATTTGAACCTTGTGGATTACTTTCAAGATAGTGATTTTTGTCAAATGTGGATGCATAGTATGACATATTTAAGCAATTTGAAGAATTTAACCTAGTAAATAGTGACCAATTAAGTGAGTGCAAATGAATTAATTTTGTTGGCATATTATCTGCTTCTGTACTCACACTTCAAATTATAGTGCTGATGGATAATTTCAGGATGCTAATTTAGTCAAGTGAGGCTATATAGGCCATATTTAAGCATTTTAGAAAACTATATGTGCATGCTTTATTAGTTGGTCATTGGTAAGGAGACACTATCTGTCATGCTATTATGAACCAATTTTTCTTCTCCATTTGATGATAGAAATACTGTGCCAGAAACTATTCATGACATTGGATACAAATTAAAATGTAGATTGAATGTCTCTTTGTCTAGGCGGTTCAACAGAGGCATGATGTATTAATGCTTGTCTAGATTCTAACTGACTATAAGATCCACACTATAACAGTGACATAAAGTCTTTGGGGGTGCAGACCTTTAACTTTGAATTAATATGTTACATGACTATGGGAATCCGTCTTCTTGATTTTCTTTTATAGGACTTTCTTTTGGAAGGGACCATATCCAACTGGAACATAACTGTGAATTTACACATTGTATAGCAAAGAGAATTGTTAATTTTAATATATATTATTTGTTCTCTAGCCCTGGATACTTCTTCACTGTCTCACTTCTTCATGAAGATACTGTGTCATCCTACTACAAACAAATTTAAAGGAATCTCTTTCTTTTCTGGATGCTATTTCTGCTTTTGAATGATTTGTTTTCCCCTTCCGTTCACATTTTCTGTTTTTTACAAGCTTTTTGTAGACTATTTATCAATAAAGGGATAGTCTAGGTTATTAGATTTTCTGTTCTGGGGCAGTCTAGGTCATTAGATTTTTTCCGGTGGAGGTTTAGGGATTGATCTTCTTGTTTCTAACCTTGGAGGGGAACCAACGTAGTTCATGTTGGTGTATGGAAAGGGGAAGGGTGGGGTGTGTTGATAAAGACAAAAAGGGAAAAACGAATATGTCTTTGCATAGCTTAAATATGTTAGCACCATGTCTAAACATGGATCCACATTGTTTATATACATCTAAAGTAAATTAATGTGCATTGATCACTAGCTCAACTTTAAGATGATATAGAATTTCACACTTTGTTGCAGACAAAATCCCTATCATCCTTGGGCAGAAATTGAGATCTTAAAGTTAGCTGCTGGTGTTGAATCAAATACAATTCATCCAATTGGTAAAGCAATTGTGGAAGCCGCTCAAGTGGCTAATTGTCAAAATGTGAAGGTTTTTTCTTCCCTCAATTTTCAATTTTTAATGTATGTAGTCAATGCTATAACTATACTTTAGCTTCTTAACTACTCGCATTTTTCTGAAAATAATTTTCTACCCATGTTAGTAATGTTTTAATTTTTGAACTAACTTGTAAGGATCATGGTGCCTCTATATCTGGATCTTTTGTATAATAGCCCATTAGAATTTCCAAGAAAATTAGATAGCTGAGATGAAGTATTATTTTTGCGGATGAGAAATATATATTATAAGAAAAGAGGACAAAAAGAGGGATGGATTAGAAATTCAATGCCAGATTTGCAAAAGATCAACTAGAAAAACTTCAGAGCATAATCATGGGCTACAGTATGCATAAGTGAAAAATAATATTCCAATTCTTGTAAATATAAAATAAAGAGCTGGAATTTTTTAGTAATTGAAGCCCAAAAAGATGCCAGAAAACAAATTCTATCCCACAAATAGTTTATTTCCTTTATTGAAGAATCCTTGAATAACTTTTGTTCATCTCCAGCCAAACCACCTAGGAAATAGCTGTCACAAGACATCTTCATAGAACCCTGGATTGTTTACCAAATTGTTACTATTATGCAGCACACAAAAACAAAATCGTTATAGCTTACTTAGGCTTATGGATAAGAACTCAACAATTATACTTCAACTCTAACAGATAAAGCATAAACTTAAACTTTTAGAAAAAGCCCAACAACAACTTACAATTGTGACTAATAGTCTTTCATGGCATGTGTCTGTTCTCTCTCTCTTTTGCTTTTTCACAAGTTTGCTCCATTTTCTTCCTAATATTTTGAATTGTGCCATACAAGTTCCTACAGAGTGAGCAGTTGGTATCTTTTAGGCTTATTTCACATGTAGTAAGCTTTTAGGTATCTCTTAGGCTTATTTCACATGTAGCAAGCTTTTAGGCAAAAGACATGTTATTACTCACTTCAGGCATGAAATTCATGCATCTTTTAAAGGGAGTGAATGACTTGGAAGGGTACAACACTAGTACCATGAAAATCTCAGTTTTGCTTCAATGCACCTCTTTGCCACAAATCAAATTTCATATATGTTCCCTCATTGAATTAAAATGAAGTTGGCATCATTGATTCTTGGAAGAAAAATACAAAATTGCTTGTTTCTCACATCTTACCAACCAATTGCCTCTTAAATATTAGTAGAAAGACAAATTTAAAGCAGTGACATTAACTTGCTTTATATAGGGATAATAACAATTTTCTTTCTCGAGATTGGTGAAATCACATTTTTGTATAAACACTATTTAAGCTCAACAGATACCCCCTAACATTTCATTTAACTTCAAATCCCCCTAAACCTAATTGTCATTAGGAATATGTTAAGGAATAAAGAGTATATAAGTGAAAACACAAAAGTGTTTGCTTCATGAAGTACATTATTCATTATTTTGTTTTTAATAAATATTTAATATGATTTTTATTAATTATAAAAAATTGAAAAACATCACTAGGCAAGCCACCACAGGATTGTTGTCAAATGACTTCAATAGATAGTTGTAATCTAGTGGTGTGCAATGGTGACACTTTTTGGATTAGTATCATATTGCCCTTCCAATTCACTCCTCTTTTTTTTTTTTTAATTTTTTAATAGGGGTCTTAAAAAATAGAGATAATGGTTAAGATTTTTTGTGTGAAAGATATAGGAAGGAACCAAATCGCCTTTTTAGGTGGGATAAGTTGTAAATAAATGAATGGCTAGGAATTGGGAATATAGAGAAGAAAGATAATCCTTAAAGGTTCCCTTTAGAAAACTCTTTAGTTTGCATATTTATTCAAAGTAAATACGATCATTATCTGCCCCTAAAGTAAGAGAGGCCCAAAAAGAGTCCAAAAGCCTCAAAAAACCTAAAGTAGGAGAGACCCAAAGGAGTCAGAAGCTTGGTCTACTCTCTTGTGGATTTGTGAAGCTTGGACGCCATTTGCGACCAACCAAGAGGCGATTCTCGATGTTTTTGATCCAGATGGTTATGTATATTGTAGGAGTTAGCAAGGGCATAAATACCTTGCCAGGTGGATCTATCTATAGAAAATCAACTATACTGAGAGCTTGCAGGTCCCTATTCCTAGAGTAAGGTCTTCTATGGTTGTTAGGAAGGACATGAACTGTTTGGCCAACTAAATTTGGATGGAAGTGTTTCTAATGCTTTAGTTATTATGAATATCTTTTGTTTCTATGGCTTGGTGGGAATAGGTTGTTTGGTAGTATTCCTTCCTCAATCTTCAATGTGTGTTCTGCCACTACTGTTGATGTTGGAAGCAATTGAATTCAAGGGCATATTCCTTAAGACTTGTGGATAATTCTTTTCAATCTCCAACTATTGAGTTGAACCAAGTTACTAGTTCTATTCCACCTTTTATATCCATACAAAAGGGGAAGTTCTTTATTTGGAAAAGCTGTAAAGGCTGTTTTGGTTCATTAAAACTTGGTTCACTAAAATGTCCAACAATCTTGTGAGTAGGGGGTATGATGATTTAAATTCCTTTGCTCTTTGACTCATGCTACTAGTTTAGAGGTATTGGCTATAGATCGTAATGGTTTTTAAAGGTTACAACATTAATGCATTAATTGTTAAATACTCTTGTTTGTTGTTACAGGACAACTTAATGAGATTAAAATTATTTCCTGTTTAAACTCTAACAAGGGAAATTCAAGAATATGTATCCTTCATGATGAGTATTTCTTATACAACTCACTCCTGCATAGTTTGATATTATTTGTAAAACCCATTAACCCTTTTAACAAAGTGATGTGGGACTCTCTTGGTCCACTCTCATCCATCTTTGCCCCACAACTATCATGGCTTCAAAAGTATTGAATCTTGGGTCTTATGATCTACCCTCCTTCAATCACAGCCTAAACTTGGGTTTCTTAGTCCACTTCATTGCAGTATGCTATTGTCCACTTAAAGTCTGGCCTATATGGTTTTAGTTTCAGAATCATCCAAAAGGTAAAATTGTCTGAGAATATATAGACCAATAAGACTCTTTAGTTACAGGATGTGGGATTTTGTTGTCTCACCTTCACCTCATTCATCTTGGCTTTTAGCTATCTATAGCCTCGGGAGTGTTGAAGCTTGGTTGTTACAAACGTGGTTATTTGTGAAACAGAAAAACATAGAAGGATATGGAAGCTTGAGGCTTGTGGCCTTTGATCACAACTCTTGCTAATTTTAATTTGCAAATTCGTGTGAAGATATAATTGACAGAGACTTAAACAATTTAAAATGATTTGGAAGGCCAAAGTACTTCCAAAAGTGAATATTTTTTCCTTGGTTAAAACTCATGGAAGAATTAATATTGTATAATGTTATATTAAGAAGACATCTTGAAAAGAATGTATGCCATCTTGGTTTGGTCTATACATGAAAGTTGAAGGAATGCTGAACATTTGTTTCTACCTTATCTAACAACTATCTTGTGATCCATTTTAATGCAAGAAGGCAGGTCTCCTGAACAATTCCTAGTTCTTGTGGTTCTTTGCATTTAGAGGATGTTTTGGCTTTTGAAAATGGGAAGAAAGCTGAAGGATTGAAATACATAATATCATGCACTTAGGTAATGATTGGTTCATTTAAGTATTTCATCAAACATTTAGAATGCCAACCAAACATATATCTCATATATGCATAAAATTCCACTATGAATGAGTTTTAACCATACATTAAGCATAGGATGATGAGTACATACCTTCAATTGTATGAAAATATAACAATTTACATCACTAAAACTTGGAGAGATGCTTGGCCAAATTTGAGAAAATGTTTAGGGTTTATAGAGTTCACCACACTCATTTTGTAAACCTGTACATATAATTAAATATATCCATACTTTTCATATTTGTCCTCATCTTTAATTAAAAAGTGAATATGTATTATGAACATAATGATAATCATCCAATAAATTTCATTTTATACATTTAAGTCTATGTATTTAAATATAAGATATTTACTTAATTTTTAAATAAATGTAATTAAGTATATCTTCATTGGTTTAAGTGTAATTATCTAATAATTACACAATTACATATAAAATCTTAGATAATTTATATTATCAATCTGACCATGTAATTTATGTTAAATTATACTTTAATACAAAATAATAAAAAAAATTTTAAATACTTCAAAGAATTCATAAATATACATAATATTTACACATATTTATTTTGACTTAAATATTATCTTAAAAGTGTTAGTCTTATTATCAATAATATTTTTTTTCCTAAATATTTCTTTCACTGCTTTTGATTAATGGTGTGATCGTTTAGGTTCATTGTGGAGTAGTTGTGAATTGATTTCAAACTTTTCGAGTTTTGAATTATTCGAAAATTCAATAATTATGACTAACATCTAACAATGTATTATAACCCCTAAACCACAATGTAGTTGTACTTCATCAAACCTCATCTTAATTGTATATGCTATGTGTGTAAAATTCTTTTATCATTCAATCCTAATTGAGTAAGGTCCATGGTATGTCAAAATCTTATATCAATATTAATACAAACTATCGATTAATATATGTTGAACTCGTCACTATAAACTCTTTCGTGTGATATTTAATCACTATGATCAGAAATTTACTGTTTCAACTATTTATCGATGTTTATTTAGGAACTTAAATTTAAATTATGTGAGTAGAAATTTCGATCCTATACATCGAGCCAACGGATCTCATCTTGACCATTATCCGTTTTTAAATGTAAATAATATGTGATCAAACCAGTTTTATCATACAAGAATTGATTAGTCTCGTACTTATATATCATATGAATTACGTGCATTTACATTAGATTCGACTATGATGTCTCAAATCAAAGGATAATATCGTTCACTAGTACAATTATACGATAAATCATTAACTATATACAATACTACGTAATTTATCGTTATGTGGTTATATTTGAAAAAATAATTTTCTAACTATTTAATTCATACTAATGTCATATTAATGTTACCATCATGTTACTTGCACTAATATCATTTTATGATATTCACCGGATATATTCAGTATGTCTATTATGCGATATCATTGTCAATTTGATATCACTTTTGTAGGGAACAGTTTTAATAATTTCATTTAACGGTTAAATGAATTATTAAGATAATTTATAAATATACTTTATTTATATATATGACTAAATAAAGAAAACAACTTATATTTGTAAATAAAGAATTCTTTCTTTCATTGATAAATAACGTATATATAAAACAAAATATTCCCAAAGTCGATAACATAAATGGTTTTTAAAGCATATTCTAACAAAAGCCAAATTGATAACCAAGTGTGCTGTTCATGCACTTTTTTGGGTATTTATGAAGATAGGAATAGTCTTATTTTTGAAGATAAGAAAAAGAACCTACTCTTTTGCTTGTGAGTTAATTTTCTTTTGAAATCCCTTTGAGTATCTGTGTCTAAGAATTCCACAATAACTCTTCATTATTGCTGTCCCAGTGCTTTCCTTCAAGTATCTGTTTCTTTCAGTTGGGAAAGGGTGTTAAGCTAGTTTCGTCCCGCAGCGGGCAGTTTTCAAGCAGAGTCAAGGGGTGTTTCTGTTTTTAGTACTCGGAAAGCCACGGGGGCATTGATATTGCTTTGTTTAGCTTTATACTCTCTTTGGGGTGAGTTTTAGGCTGCTTTGTGTATTCCTGATCCACTTTGTATTTTTTGTACTTTTTCAATACCTATATTCAGTCTCTTATGAAAACTACTAGTCTGACATTGCCAAAGTTTATGAAGAGTATATAGCCCTCATGAAATAGCGATTTTTGGTGCTGATCCTTTTAACATTTTATCATTTCAGTAACATTAAAGTTTGTGTTTATTTTACTCGACTAAGACAGTAAATGTCCCTGCCAGTATTTATTAGGATTATTCATCGCCTATAATTGTGGTATTTCCTTTTTCCTTTACTGCCTTACTGAGGTCTATTGTGAGATATTCCTGCCAATGATAAAATGTTGACACCATTAGTCAGGTCATCAACACTCAGTTAGGCTGAATAGAAGAAAATAGAAATTGACTGATCAACAGAAAAATATGAACTGCATAGATGGTTGCATTGTTATCAGCTGCAAATTAAGTATATTGGGATTTGCATGACACGGGGGCCAGTGCATTTCTTGTTGATTTAGTACAGTTGAAATTGCTAAGACTTAATATTTACTAGGCTTTGAATCATCAGAAGCCAAAAGCAATTTCAACTTTGAATACCAACTAAGAACGGAAAGTATATACTCCACTAAGGCTTTTTGAAGTGGTCCGAAACTTGAACTCATCATAAATTTATTTATGAGGTCAATTGTTTCGTTTTGTATTTTAGTTGTTGGAATCAACCTATCATTATAATATCTCCAGTTGTGGACCTCTTTCGTTTTGTAATACCGTTGTTGGAATCATCCTAATATTATAATATCTTCAGTTGGGGACCTCTATGCAGCATTGTCCAAGTTTTTTTTTTAGATTTTTGTAGTGGCAATACATTTTATAGCTGCTACAAACAGCAGAGCATCTATTTGTGTTTATTCAATTCAGTGTGGATTGCCTTTCCCTTTCTCTGTGGTAGTATCTGTTTGCTAGTGCAGGTTTTTATAGGATGTTGCTTTACAAGGCCTTCCAATTTTAATTGCTAACCGCAACTGCTACAGCTGTTCTATTGTGTTTGTAGATATTGATATCCTGCACAGAAGCATCTAACTTCTTTATGTTATGCATATGCTAACTCTGTCAACTATAATTGGGTAGGGAATAGTGTTGTCTCATGTTGTCTGCACGACATGGATATCATATTATATGCATTGATCTTCCAGCACCTTTCCTTTTAAATTGTTTGTCCTTGAGAAAACCACATATGCACAGAGAACTGCTATTGTTCTTAATCCCTCTTTTCACTGTTATTTACTTTGGTTCTAGATTAATAATATTGGTTACATTGACGTGTATATTTTTAGGATTTTTCATGTGAGAAGCTGTTTTTACAGGTAGTAGATGGAACATTTACAGAAGAGCCTGGGTCTGGTGCTTTAGCTGTTATTGAGAACAGAAAGGTGTCTGTTGGGACGCTAGAATGGGTGCGCAGGTGTTCGTCATTGTGAACTTTTTCTTATTAAATATCTTGGTGATCTGTGTTTGGTATGGTAAAATTCATTCATTCCACTCAAACTGGCACAAGGAGAAAAATTCTTTTAAAATTTCCTTGCCTGTGTGCATTCTGCATTTCAGACTATCTGGTACTTAGTCTGACATGTATCTCTGTACTCGTATGCTTTTTCATCAGTTTTTGATATACAATCAAAAGTTTTCATTTTGACATTTTTCCTTTTTTTCTCCAAAAAGTAAACTTTCATTAGCTAGCAAAGATGTCTAGTTGCTCCATTAGCTCCATTAGTTATTGATATGAATTTATCTTTTTCCCTGGCATAACATGATGCTGGAATCCAGCTTTAGCCATCTAAAGTAAACTATGCCATGCATCTATCTTTCCATTGACTGGGATCTTGGATATGAAGTTACCAATCAATTTTTAAGACCATGCCTTCTTTTTTCTACAATCCATCATCGCTTAGTTGGTCACAAGAATGGCCTTAAAAAACTGCATATTCTTGATGAAGGCAGATTGAGCAGAAGATAGTGTATGAGTAAGCACTTCTTTCAATCTTAGGGACAGGATTTTAGCAAGGACTGGAAAATCACCTCTCTGATCTTTTCTTGAAATCTGTTCAGCGGCCAGGATGCCTGAGATACTGGTTGCATGATTCTGACCAATGCTTGTAAAAAGGACATGCATATGGAATATTAGTCACAATATAAATATATAAGCTTATTTGATGAATGAATCCATGACTGCTGATTAGTGTATTTACATAATACTGGATATCCTGGCTTCCAGATTTGCACGTGTAATTTCTACTTACAACTCACAAGTGAATCTTTTCTTTCTACAGACATGGAGTTGATGCCTATCCATTTCAAGAAGGGGACAAGGAGGAACTTAAGAATCAATCTGTTGTCTATGTAGGAGTAGATAATGTGCTTGCTGGTCTTATTTATGTCGAGGATCAGATCAGGGAGGATGCAGTGCATGTCATTAAATCTTTGTCTAGGCAAGGAATTGATGTATACATGCTGTCTGGGGACAAAAGGAATACTGCTGAGTATGTTGCATCCCTTGTTGGTATTCCAAAGGAGAAGGTAAGATATGGCCTTTTTCGTTATTGAGCACCTGAAAATTAAGGGAGAGATTTATTGTAAACACTTATCTTTTATTTTGGAATGTTACAATCAATTTCATAGAGAGAGTAAGGAAAATATTCCTCAAACTTGAAAAACATGCATTCCAGACAAGCTGAATATAATCAATATAGATATAATGAGTGTACTACAGCAAGAACTGAGGTGAAGTTGGGGAAGACGAGCATATATGTTCTTAGAGGTGCTCATAATAGAAGGATCTTGAATAATAAAAAATAAAAATTCTTACTTATAATGCTTGCTTAACTACATCATCCATAAGTGTCAAACATAAGAAGAACCTTGTGTTTTGTGATTCACAGATAATTGATGTCTTTCTTAACTAAAATTATGGTGATATTCCTAAATCTAGCAGTTAGTAGTTTCTTAATCTAGTCAAGATGTTAATCCAATTTTTTTATAGTCTCTCTATATTTTTCTGCTGGTCCATTTTATCTTCTTTTTAATTTTCATTATTATCTCTGCTTTCCTGTCTTATCTATTTTAGATTATTTATATCTGGGGATGAAAATGAAATCAGAATAATCTTTTTCTATATTTCTTTAAAAACTGTACAAGCTGTTGATCTCTATTGATAATACAATAATGAAATAAAGAAGGAAAATAATCTCCTAAATTAAGAGTAGGGAATCTACCTAAATAATGTATCTATTCCTAAAAAATCTCTATCACTAGTTACTCCATAATAATTGGGATTTCAACACTTCCCCTCAAGTTGGATTGTAAATGTTGACCATATCCAACTTGCCGGTGAAATCATTGAAATTTTGCCGAGATAGCCCTTGGTGAAGATGTCTGCAGTTTGCTCTTTTGTAGGAACAGATGTCATATGGATGATTCCATCTTCAACTTTTTCTTTGATAAAATGTCTGTCAACTTCTACATGCTTGGTCTGCTCATGTTGAACTAGATTGAGAGAAATGTTGATAGCTGCTTTGTTGTCACAGTAGAGTTTGATTGGAAATTTTACTTTGACATGACCACAGCCCTTTACACATCCTTTGTGCAACTGCTCTAAACTCAGCTTCTGCACTGCTTCTGGCCACTGCATTTTGTTTTTGACTTCTCCAAGTTACCAAGTTTCCTTATACAAAGGTACAATGTCCAAAGTAGACCTTCTATCTTCTGTTGAACCTGCCTAGTCAGCATCTGTGAAGACTTCTACTTCCTTGCTTTCACTTTCTTGAAGAATGAACCTCTGCCCGAGAAGCCCTTGAGATATCTGAGAATCTTGTACACAGCTTTTAGGTGAGCTTCCTTTGGTGAATGCATTTGTTGGCTCACCACACTCACTGCAAATGCAATATCAGGTCTAGTGTGTGATAGGTAGATTAGTTTGCCAACTAGTCTCTGATATCTGTCTTTTTCAACTGAGTTTCTGACATCTTTTTCCTTTTTTCCTGCTTCGATGGGTGTGTTATTACTTGGCTTCATCCAAGCATGCCAGTTTCGGTTAGAAGGTCAAGAACATAATTTCGTTGTGAGAATACCCTTTTTTGATCTAGCAACTTCCATTCCCAAGAAGTATTGTATTTGTCCCAAGTCTTTTACTTCAAACTCAGTGGCTAGGATTTTCTGTAGTCTAGCCATCTCCACAATATTATCCCTAGTTAGGATTATATCATCGACATATACAATTAGAATAGTCTTCATCTTGTTTTCAGATTGTTGGCAGAACATAGTGTGATCTGAATGTTCCTGCAAACATCCTTGACCCTATCACCTTTGTAAATCTATCGAATCATGCTATCGGTGATATTTGAGACCATATAGAGACTTCTTAAGTTTACATACCCAGTTTTCTTCATTTTATAGAAACTTGGAGGTATTGTCATGAAGATTTCTTCTTCTAATTCGCCATTAAGAAAAGTGTTCTTATTGTCAAGTTGTTGAAGAGGCCAATCTAAGTTAGCTGCTAAAGACAAAAGAACTTGAATTGTATTCAACTTTGCCACAGGTGCAAACATCTTTGTGTAGTCAATACCATAGGTTTGTGTAAACCCTTTTGCAATAAGATGGGCTTTGTAATGTTCTGTTGTCCCATCAGCCTTGTATTTCAAGGTAAAAACCCATTTGCAGCCAATGGGTCTCTTCCTGCTTGGTAAATCCATCACATCCCAAGTTTCATTTTTTTCCAAGGCCCCCATTTCTTCCATTACTGCTTTTCTCCAGTTGGGAACCTCCAGGGCCTCTTGAATATTCCTTGGAATTTTTGCACTAACAAGGTTAGAGGTAAAAACACGAAATCCTGTGGAAAAAGCATTATAAGACATGAATCTCAAGATAGGATGGAGAGTATGTGACCAAGTTTGTTTTCTGAGAGCAATGGGTAAATTAATATCAGGAGACATAGACTTATCTGATTTGAAAGTAGACCCATGGACACTTGGAGCTATCACCAGTTCAGACTCTCTTGGTGCCTCAGGTGTGAGATTCTCTTTGTACCTTAATTGTGGCTTCCTTGAATAAACAAGTATTTCCTTGTCATTTTGTTTTTCTACATCTCCCCCTAAGTTTTCTTCTGTTCATGGCATAATAGAATGAGATGGTGTGATAGGTTCACTGTTTGGAACAGGCTCAGTGTTTGTGATAGGCTCAGAAAAGAGAGGTTGAAATCCAAACAACGAGCTTCACTCTAGTTCTCCCCATGAAGAGAGGACTTTTGTAAGTAAGGAGTGCTTTCAAAAAATGTAACATCAAGGCTAACAAATACCCTCTTTGTGGATGGATCATAGCACTTGTAGCCTTTTTGAGTAGGTGAATATCCAATGACACACTTAACAGCTCTAGGATCTAATTTACCTTGATGATGGGAATGAACATGAACAAAGGTGGTGCAACCAAACGCTTTGAGAGATAGATTAGGGCTGAGACGGGTAGTAGGAAAAATTTTCAAGAATTTTTGGATGGTGTTTTGAAAGAAAGAACACGGCTAGGCATTCTATTGATAAGATAGGTTGATGTCAAATGGCATCTCCCCAGAACATTTTGGGCATGTTTGTAGTAAACATCAAGGCATGACCAACTTCAAGGAGGTGTTTATTTTTGCATTTGGCAACCTCATTTTGTTGGGGAGTGTCAACACATGAACTTTGGTGAACTATCTCATGTTTTTGAAGGTAATCTCTCAAGATAGAATTAAAATATTCTGTGCCATTGTCAGTGCACAGAATTTGAATTTGTGTTTGGAATTGTGTTTTAATCATGGAATGAAAATTGATAAACACAGAACGAACATCAATTTTTTCTTTCAGTAGATAAATCCAACAAACTCGTGTGTGATCGTCAATAAATGTAACAAACCATTTTGTGTGGTTACGATTAATAGTATGGGGAAGGACCCCATAAGTCACCGTAAATTATGGTGAATGGCTTGGATGGTTTGTAGTTGGATTTTGGGAATGAAGTACGTTGATTTTCACATTGAAAATTAAAGGACTATTTATTTGAAACAATGGAAGGAAATAAGCTTCTTAAATATTGAAAATTAGGATGACCAATTCTAAATGCCATAACAAAAATTCACTCTCCTTAGAGATGGATGCAGAATCACAAATTGCAATTCGGCATTGTTTACTCTTATTAGCCTCCTCAAAGTAGTAAAGTCCCTCACACTCCTTAGCACTGCCAATCGTCTTCCCCGATGATAGGTCCTGAAAGACACAATGAGAGGGAAGAAATTTAGGAGAACAATTGGAGTTTTTTGTCAACGGGCTAATAGATAACAAACTGCAAGACAAATTTGGAACATGAAGAATAGACACTGGTGTTATAGATTTAGAGATTCGAATACTCCCTTTTCCTGAACAGACGAGAGTGAACTATCTGCAATTTTAACTTTAAGATTGCCAGCACAAGGTGAGTACGAGGAGAAAAGGTGGTAAGAATCAGTCATGTGATCAGAAGCACCAGAGTCAATAATCCAAGGAGTTTTAGATTGAGAGATGGTACTCAAGCTCTCAAACAATTACCTCTACGGGCTTATGAACCAGAAGGAATGTTCATGGAAGACTGGCCAGATGTTTGGACGCTAGAAAAAATTCTGTAAAGTTGCTCCAACTGTTTAGGGTTAAAAGCGCTGCTTGAAATGTGATTGTTTCCTTTTGTCTTCTGAGGTTTCTCGGTTTGATGATCAACAGCAGCTTGGTAGCCACGGTTTCTATTGTTCTGCTGTGGTTTCAAATCAGCTGGCTTCCCATGTATCTCCCAGCAACTATCCTTTGTGTGTCCAGGCTTACAACAATGATCACACCAGAGATGTCCTTTTTGTTATCTTGGGCTTGACCTAGCTAATGTCCCTCTGACATCAAAGTAGACGTCTCAGGCCCAATAGATCCAGTAGGAACATTCTTCTTTGGCATCACTTTACGCCTTTTTTCTTCTTGCCTTACTTTTGACAAAACTTCGGGCATTGAAGGCAAAGGACGCCAGCCCAGAATTCTTCCTTGAACATCATCCAAGTTGCGATTGATTCCAGCAAGAAATTCATGCACTTTTTCATTTTTGAGTTTCTTCTTGTATCTAACACTATCGCTGGCACATCCCCACTCTTCTTTAAAACTCAGATCAAATTCCTGCCAGAGAGCTGTCATCTCCATGTAGTAGTCTGTGACCTCTCTCTCCCCTTGCTTCATCTGCCATAATCTGGTCTTAATTTCAAAGATCTGAGAGAAATTTTCAATATCGGAGTACATCTCCTGAACTGCATCCCAGATATCTTTTGCCGATGGTAAGAACAGATAGGTCTTTCTGATGGAGGGCTTCATGGAATTAACAAGCCAAGCAATCACCATTGAGTTCTGTGACTTCCACTTTTGCAGAGAGGTAGCATAGATTGAGGCTGGCTTCTTTGTCTCGCCGGTAAGGTAACCCAGTTTTCCTTTGCCATCGATCACAAGTTTAATTGATTGAACCCACTCATGAAAATTTTTTCCATTCAGTTTCTCCACTGTAAGTTGGAAGGACAGGTTATCAAGTCGACATGAATCCATGGTGGAGATATTCTCTGTCTCACAATTAAGAGTTTCAGAAGTCATCAACCCTTTGCTGTTCTTGGCAGTGTCTTTCACTGATAGCTAGGATTAGAGAAACCTGGCTCTGATACCACGAAATCAGAATAATCTTTTTCTATATTTTTTAAAAAACTGTAGAAACCGTTGATCTCTATTTATAATACAATAGTGAAATAAAGAAGGAAAATAATCTCCTAAATTAAGAGCAGGAAATTTGCCTAAATTAGGTATCCATCCCTAAACAATCTCTATCACTAATTACTCCAAAATAATTGGGAGTTCAACAGAGAACCCTACCTTCTGGTACCAGAGTACTGTTCCCCTATTATTAAAGTGGTTTGCAGTAAAAGTTCAATCCCTTTGAGGCAATTATAGGGATATTGTTGCTAAAAGGTTAATGAGGTAACAGCCATCATGGAGCATATGTGGATGGATCACAAGCAATTGTCGCCTTGTAGTTCATGGGCATCCACTTCTTGTGGTGTACAACTTCTTGGTCAAACTGTGTAATAAAATTCTGATGTTAAGAAGTAAAGACCCAGCTAGATGGATTTTCCAACTAGAATAAGATCAATAGGTCCCAAGTGTTAAATGTTGTGGTTGTGACTCATCTCATTGGCAGTATTATTTTTTGGTATCAATGCTTAGAGCAAACTAAGGGAAAATTGATTTGCCATCAATTGCGTATGCATAATGTATCATATCCTGTTCACTGGACGAGCAAACATGGGAGGATTTCTTACCATAGTACACCAAAAATGGTTGGTTAGCAAAGAGTACCCACAACTGGAGTAACTAGCCAGTGAACAAGATGATTATTTGACACATTTTCATTCATTGCTTTCTTTTGAGTGCAAGCGAGGATTTAAGGGTTGTGTTCAGATATATAAATACCTATTATCCTTTCTCATGCTTTTCAACTAGCAGAATTCAGGGGCGAAATTTTTAATATCATAAATCCCTCAACCTTTTTATGTTCAATGAGTTTTAAATTGAGGACTATAGCCAAACCCTACAGGCTTGGTAGCCAGATATTCTTAGATATAAAAATCCAAGGTAGATGGCCAGGACACCTGTGGTCTTTTACCACTCAACTCAACTCCTTGGGGTAGGCATTTTTGGAGGAATCAATCACTTTTGTAACAAACAATGCAACTTATCATCAGAATTTAAGTTGTTTGGCTCCTGCAATGCTTGGAGCAACACAAAACGCTAACAAGAAGCAGCTCTTGATTGTGTCTGGCTCTTTTGGAATATTTCCTTTTCAACATCTTTAGCTAATAGAGCATGCAAAATGCATTTCAAAGGCTTTCTTTAAACTGTGCGAACATCGTTTCATAATATGAACTATTACTCATCAAAATTGATAATTCTAGTGTTAAAAGTTTTGAACATATTTGTGGTAGAATGTTTTATTGATTCTGAGTAGTTCTGTAATATCCAAACTTAGGAACTATGGCTTGACTGCGTATTTTTCAAAATTGATTGCTCAAGGACAAGATGTCTTCTAAGAAAGAGGGCATGTTAGGATCCCTAGTTCGTTAAGTAGTCTCCTTCCATTGGTTAAATTCAACCATAACTCTTGTTTCATTTTTTGAAATATGGATACGCTTAAACATTTGACATGTATCAAAGAATATCCAGGATGTATTGGATCCAATTTAGGAGCTCTGTGGATATGGTTTGCCAGGGAAGCTTTACCACAGGGACTCTCATCTGGAAATAGTATTCATGGCAAGGAACCGAAATGGTCACCCTATCTTTTAGGATTTGCCAACTTCCTGATGTTAGAGCTTATATGATTGTCAAAACTTCACTTATCTACTTAAGTTTTTTGGTTTAGTGGCTTCTTAAAATTATTTATGTTAATTTCAGCAAACTAACTCTTTGTTATAAGTTATCATTGTAATTTCAATTATGGTTGTGTTAGCTTCTAACTAGTGGCTGTGGTAGAGATTTAAATACTATTATTGCACCTTATCATTGGATCCTGACCTAACACTTTAAGCCCTTTAGCTTATGTAACTCCTTAACATGAGCAGCAGATCTGCTGTCTCTTCTGTGTTAGCCACAGTAGTAGGGTTCCCTGATACCAAGGGCTCTTCATGTTCTGTGTTGTCTATAAATCCAATTGTGATGGTCTTCACCAAATCACTTGTATACAAGGTGCACTGAGACCTAGCAATTCAAAATCCTCATGCTCACATTTGTTGATATGAATATAGCTGATCAGTTTTGTCTACCTGGGGTTTAGTTAGACTAGTGAACTTTTTTATTTCTACCGATTGTTGAGTATGTCTTGGACCAATTTTTATGGTTTTGTCAGCAATTTTAATCCATTTTGATATGCATAATAACTTTAGAATGGACATGAGACCTTTAGTTCAACCTGTTGGAATCATTCGGTATTATTTTCAACTTCTTTTGTTATGAAGAACGATAGTTACCACTTAACTATAATCATTGCCTAATCAAGACTATGAATAACACTTCAAACATCATAACCTTGTAATTAAAAGTAAAATTGAGATCTGAACTGCAGGTGCTGTCTGGTGTTAAACCTGATGAAAAGAAGAGGTTCATAAATGAACTTCAGAAGGATCAAAACATTGTAGCCATGGTTGGTGATGGAATCAATGATGCTGCTGCTTTGGCTTCATCTCATGTTGGAGTTGCCATGGGTGGGGGTGTAGGAGCTGCCAGTGAGGTCTCTTCTGTTGTATTGATGGGCAACAGACTATCTCAGGTATCTCTAGAATGATTCAATCTTATGACAACTTAACTACTTGTCATGCTTATTCCATTTGTCAGGTTTATTGCCAAGAGATTTGAATTCTTTATCTTCTGTTTGTTCAAATCAATCTGAAAGAGTGAACCTGCTTGTAACTTTTGTGTTTCCATTTTATAAGTGGATCTTGTTGTTGATATGTGGTTGGGAAATTGATTCAGTTTTTCACCTCTGTTTTTCAGTTGCTTGATGCTTTGGAGTTGAGCAGGCTAACTATGAAGACAGTGAAGCAAAATCTTTGGTGGGCCTTTGCATATAACATTGTAAGTTTTCACTTTTCACTTTTCACTCATCATGCAAGCATTGTTGTGCATTCCACAAATAAAGTCCGAGGTAAATGAAGCCATATCCATACAATGCATTGCATAACCACATGAATTTAACCAACGAACAATATGGGTGTCACCTAGATCCAAAATGTGGACTATTTGCATTTTATATTGCAGACACTGTTTATGCCTAATTTTGGGGAGGGATATGCTTATGTGGAAAATGAAACTCCGAGATAATCTAGGAAGGCTGCTGCTGAATATTGAACTTTCTTTCTAGTGCTCATGAGGATTTGTTCCACCAATGTTATGATACTTTTTGTCTAAAGTGTATCATGACCTGGGCTTTTGTTAGGATTTCTCTTCTATTGTTTGATATTGTTGCTGTCTTTTTTTTTTAATATTATTTTCCAATTATTGTAGCAATTTTTTATTAATCTTTCTGTTCTGATATTTATTTATGATGGCAAAGGTTGGAATTCCAATAGCTGCTGGAATGTTACTGCCGATAACCGGGACAATGTTGACTCCATCAATTGCGGGAGCCTTGATGGGTTTAAGCTCTGTCGGAGTGATGGCAAATTCATTGCTTTTGAGATTAAAATTTTCCTCAGAACACAAACGAAGTTTTGAAGCTGGTCAGTCAACTCAACTCATGCTTAAAGGTAATGAGAAAAAGAATCATCCTTATTCTTACCCGTACCCTTCTTCTTCAGCTGATGGTAGATAAGAGAAAATATAATAATGCAGCTACTTTTTTTTAAGATAAGAGACTGAGAGTGAGCATATATGCCATCTGCCGAAAGGAATCAAATCAAATCCTACTCTCTTTATTTCATTCAATTCTTGTCATATTGTCACTGTAGACTGCTATACAATATATATATATTTTTTAATCAAGAGAGATTTCTGAATTTCTTGTTTCTTTTCTTTCAGATTGCAGACATGTTATTTTGTCTATTTGTAGTTATACATGTCTGAAAGTGTTGCGAAGGATCCATAACCTTGACAAGCAAATGTCTTAATGAATAATAGGATTAGATTCTTAAATATTTTATGTAATTATGGCAGACAAACATGATCAACTGTATTCTGATGGTTTTCTTTTTTTTTTTTTTTAATTTAACTTTTTTATTTTAGATTTCAACTGTATCTGGTGAGGATTTTGATCAATTTTTGAATTAAATAAAGGGAAAAAGAATCAAAATAGTCAAAATAAATTCAAAGTAGGAAGGTAAAGCTACCAATCAAGAAGACTTAGCACTTAAAGTTTGGCTACAAGAAAATCTAAGTTAAAGGTTTGCTCAATCTTGAAAAGAAATTCATAGTTCTTTCATTCAGTTCTCTGTAGAAAAAACTCCTTACAATGCATTAGAAGTTTTTTATAAAGGTTTAGTACAAGTTAAAATAATATTAAAATATATTATTAAAAACAAAATTTAAAAATTCTTTCATTCAATTCTTACTAGTAAAATTCTTTTCAATGCATTAGAGACTTTTAATAAAAATTTAATACAAGTTAAAATAATATTAAAATATATTAGAGAGGATGATAATTATTTAAAATATAAGATAATTTTAAAATGACTAAATAGAAATAAATGCATTTTTGGTGAAGAAATTGTTTAGACCTAATTATGTAATTTGTGTAGTTAATCTCTTCTCTTCTATAAATGCATTCTTGAAGTTTGCAATTGACTTAAGTTTGGTGGTTAAAATTTCTAAAAATATATGAAGGAGATAAAATGATAAATAAAATATTAATTAATTTAAATTTTTTTAATTTTGTCAATTATTAATTTTTCTTTTAAAATTGAGTTTTTTTATTTGTTTCAGGTAAGTGATATGACAATCAAGTGAGGTATTGAAGACTTAAATGAGCATGGTCAAACCTAGAGAATAGCTTGGATTGAATCGGCTAAAAGCAAATTGAGGATTGAGTTGAATTAGGTAATGGTGTTTAGATATTTTTGAATCAAATAAGTGTTGGTAGATTGAGTGTGTATAGCTAGTGTTTATGGGCTTGATTCCTTAACCCATATTAGTATTTGTATTTTGATTTTTTTAAAAATTTTTGTAATTTAATAATTTTTTATTTTTGTTTACATATAAATAAATTTTTAAAAACTTTTTCATACTTTATATTCTCGAATAGGAGTACGTGTTTGACCCTTTTGGGCTTTTTCCTTTCCAAATTTGTTTTGTATAATCATCCAAACTCAAATTAATTATCTCAAATTCTAACCTAAATGGGACTAGGTTCTTCAAAATTTTATATGATTATAGGATGTTTTATCAATCAAATTTAAGACACTGTTTATATTTACATTTGACTAAAACATAGATTTAAATAATATATTTGTTTGTCAGTTTTTTATTTCTAAAAATAATAATTTATTGCATATTAAATATTGTTATCAATTTAAATATTTATACATTCAAATAAAAATATTTTTAAATGATTTATATAAAGTTGAATTAAGACTTCAAAACAAGAAAAAAAAATTATTGCTTTTAATAATATTATCGATATAATTAATATTATATAATTAAATAAATTATTTTATTATTTAAAATAAAAAATTAAAATAAAATTATTGTATTAAATAGTATGCTTTTATTTTTAAAAAAAATAAAAGTCGATCATCATTGGAAAGAAGATATATTGAGGAAGTTAGGCAATTTTCGTTGGCTTGTAAAATTTATACGCGCGGGTGATACCTGCAGCCAAAGCCATGCACCGGTTTTTATTTTCCATGCTGACAACGCCTAGTCTCCCCCACGCCTCTCTACCCTCTCTTAATTAATAAATGGCGATACCCTTACATGAAAAATTCTCTTTCTACCTACTTATCCTTGCGAGTATATTTTGTGATTGCCATATTAATTTGGATATCCCACGTTAGAAAATTAAGTTTATTTTTATTAAATAGTTATATTTTCTAAAAACTACCGCCACTATCCAAGCGCTCATTATATATATATATATATATGTTTAATCTTACCAAGATTGAGGTTCACCTTCTAAATATTTTCGGCAAAATTACTTGTCTTGGGTGCTTGATGATGAATTTTATCTTGAAGGAAAATACAAATGAAGGTTGAAAATAATGTATCTTTACAACATTGCAGTCTAGCAATGATTTTCTTCCGCCTAATGCTGAAAGATCCAAACGTGTTTTAGAACTCTAAATGAGAGTTTTGACCACTTGAAATTAGTTTTTTTTTTTTTTCTTTCTAGAGCTCACAAGAAGTGGTGAATCTCCAATCTTAAGATTTCAAGACGGTCAGTGAATACAACTTGGGCTTGTTATGGAACGCGGTGCAATAATTAACAATGTGAAAAACATGGTAATAGTGACGAAGACATGCCGGAAAAAACCTATTTAACACTTCACTCTCATCAAACATGGTTTGGTTTTGTAGCAACAATTAATATCGATCACGTGAATGCAAGAAGTATTGTGATCATCTAATCTCATGTCTCCTTCTTGTTGAGAAAAACAAGCGGCTACTAACGAAAAATCATTAGTCTTGCCTCACTAATATTGTACCATTCACTAAGCGGAATATATCTCTTGAGGAGTCGTGATAATTATTAGTATGATTGTGCTCTAAAAGGATTATCGATAGAGTCTGAACAAAGGCAAACCATATCAGTAGAAGTGAAACAAATCTGAAGCAGGACATGAAGATAAAAGAAATACCCAAAATAAACCTTCTAAAAACCAACACCTATAGAAGGTGTGGGACAAAAGGTCATGGAACACATCTGCTACACACCCATGCATTTTCTTCATTAAAAGAACATGAACTTTACAAATGAAGTACCTGTTTTGAATAAAGATGAATACGTATATGCCTAGTCAATAGTGCAGTTATATGTGAGATTCTTGGGCATCAGAAATATTTTCCAAATCTAACGTTAACAATAATCAGGTGAACATAATATTCGACCCTATCGACCTTATTGGAGGACCCACAAAAGCTGCAGTCTTGTTAGCGTATAAAAATAAATTATCCGTAAAGCTCTATATTCACCAAGATCTAGAACAAATTTGTTACTTCTCATATCTCAGGCCAGAAGCATACACAATAGAGAAACTCCTTACTTTCTCTTCCGGCTTGTTGTACAAGGCGATAAAACAATTAAAAGTTGCGCAGTAATGAGCTAGAATCTCTCATGTCCAAAAACTTTCATGCTTTGGCATGATCATATTGGGCATCCTAGATCTACCATGTTACGAAGAATCGTTAAAAACTTTCATGGCCATCCATTGAAGAACACGAAGATTCTAGTGCCCAATGCGAATTCCTACATTGCTTGCTCACAAAGCAAACTAGTTATCAGACCATCACTATCCAAGATTAACCATGAATTTTTATAGGATTTGTAGAGTATTCAAGATGACATTTGCAGACCTATCCACTGACCAAATAGGTCATTTTGTTACTTCATAGTCACGATTGATGCATTTACATGATGGTTACATGTTTGCTTGTTTTTTACCTGCAACATGGCTTTTGTAAGACTGCTTGCATCTTTGGTGCACAATTTTTAGGTATTCATTCGAAACCATATATGTAGGAATAAGGTTGGTGAGTTTACATAAAATACTATAATATGTCAACCATGATGGTTGTCGAATATGAAATTCCATATGTCCATATCCATAATGGACTTGTAGAATCATTCATACCACATCTTTGGATGATTGTAAGAACTTTACTTTTGTGCATGTACTTGCCTACATTTGCATGGGAACATACCATTTTGCATGATATGAGAATAGCTTACATCAACCCTATTGCCTATCGTTAATATTCCTACTGTAACTTGTTTTTGGTCATCAGTTTGACGTATTTCATCAATATTCTTTATTGCTCCACTGCAAACGCACGAAGTTGGAAGAACCTTAATAACGTTTGGGGATCTATGTTGCCTTTATCTCATAATCAATTATTAGATATCTGGAAATCTTATGCCTTTATCTCATAATCAATTGTTAGATATCTGGAAAACTTAATAGTTGATTTCTTTTCCATACGTATTGTGGAGTGTCATTTTAATGACACAACTCTGAGAGAAAAATTTGAGTTTCAATAGGAAGGCAAGAATTGTCCTAGTATGTGAATAATGCCTCGGCTGGATATTCGCATCACTTAAAGTGAAAATAAAATGGAAACGGTAGTTTATTTACAGTAAATTACTAATCAATTAATGCCCAATGCATCTATTGATGCTACAAGAATAACAAAGTTTTATATTCATACTGTCAACACACCAACTAGGTAGATAACCTTTTGAAAAAAAACAGAAGGTAGTGGTATCTAATCACACTTGAAACGTGTTAGACCACTTCATTCAAGAGATATTGTTCTCGAGAAAAGAAAAATGATCTTTTCTGCTCATGTTAAGTTTAATGGTTGTGATGAGGCAAATACGAAATTTGCTTCTTTTGAGGATGTGGTCCTTAGATCAATGAGAAATTAGCTATAGTTGAGCCTGTTGTCCTTGATGATACCCGTGTGAAATTAGCTCTGGTTCAGCTTTTGGTCCTAACAACACAAATGCTTTTGCAATGACACTCTTGAAAATGCCTTAGAGTGGCATATGCCCCAAAAGTGGGAAGAAATAATTTAATTTCTCTATAAATTTTACACACACATCTATTGTGTGGGATGGTAAAGTGACCGTTATCGATAATATGTTTGCATTTATAGTGGCTAATGATAAAATCAAATAGTTATTTATTTATTCGAAGTCTTTCTATCATGGGTTTCAAGCCTCGTATCTAAATTGATGTTTTGGATCTCCAAATTCTTTATATGACCTTTTAACCCTTAACAAATATACTTTAAAATAGTCTCATAACTCTCTCAAATTTTTAACTCTCTCATTCAAAAAGATGATGACTTTAATAAATCTTTCGCTTAACCTTAATAAATATATTCAAGTTCTCTTAAAGTATGTATTTAACCACATTACTAATTGTTGTAGCTTTTAACAATATTTTTAATATATTAGAGAATCCATTTACATTTACTTGTTATTGAATGTCATACTTATAATATTATATGTCAGATATGTCTTTGTTGTTAGATATTTGCGAATTTATAGTTTATTTTATACTTCAATTAGAATTGTAGTGAGTTGAACAGCCTTCAATTGAAATTTAGGGTTTCTGTTCAACAATTTTTTAAGAAAATGACTTGTATGCCTAACCCGATGCACAGCAATGATTTGCATTAATGACACACTACAAAATAATAACTTGCATGCATGACATTCTACAAGCAATGTAGAAAAGAAAGACTTACTAAGAAACGTACATTTTGACAAATTTTAAAATGTCTCTATAAAGTATATATAAATACAAAAATTAATATATATATATATAGCTAGAATTTAGAATTCATAATCTGCATATTAGGTTTGCTTAATTGTTTATAAAATGTAGATAAAGATTTTAACACATGTCGCAAAAGAAAATCATTTTTAATTTTTTTAAATGTTTTGTGACAACTATTAAATAGACTCTAAAATTTACTCTAATAATTACTATTTTATTTTTATCATCAACCCACCAAGATTTAATTAAATTAAAATAAAAATAATAAATAATGTAGAATACAAACTTTTGAACATAACGAATAAAAAGCAAGAAATTAATTAGGACAAAGGCATTAGGATTTCAATAATCCTATGCTAATTCTCATTTTCATGGCCAATTTTATATAATAAAAAAATTTCAGCAACTTATATAATAACAGTCATCGTAACATACAATCTAGTCAAATGTGTTAGTTTTTCATTTAATATAAATTTGATCTGTGTGGGATTTAAACTCAATTATTCTAAAGTAAATAATAACGTTTGATATGAGTTATTATTAACATACCTAAAATGCATTAAAAATTATGAAAATAAGAATATCAGATAATAGCAATCAACTTTGTGTGCTTATTATGTTATCAGAATTCATTCATATTAAAAGCACATTAACAAGTGATTACTGTAGCCCTTAAAATCTTACATCTACATATCACATGCATAAATCATAAATGTTGGAGTCTTAAATTATTTAAATATGTAATAATAATCTTTAAACATGTTAGGATTTCAAGGTTGGCATTTTTTGGAAACATATTTTTGCTGCAAGTTTCTGTTGTAACAAATTGGACAGTTTTCTAGACATTTAGGTTTTATTCTTTATGTGTGAGAAATTTAATTTTTCTTGTTATTTGACATATAAACTTCAAGCTTAAATAGAAAACTTATATTGATAATTTTAAAACTTAAAGGAAAAGGAATTATTGAGAAACAAGAGATGTACTTAGGAAATTTTTTTTTCTATTTAGAAAAACTTATTCCTTTTAGGTTTAGCAAATAAAAATCTTCATTAAACAATGATTAAGGTTTGAATATATATTTGTAATATTCTCAACTTTAGAACAAGTTATAGAAATGCTAAATCAGAGAGTTTTGTGTGTGATTTAGTTTCTTGGTCTTCTTCTTATATTTTTGAAGTTGTTAGTGTTTTCTTTTGTGATTAAAGTGAAAAAATTTGGTAAAAATTATATGTTTTTAATTTTTATTTTTTTTTAAATTTAGAGAGTATTTTCTTAAGTGTTGTAAAGACATTTTGATATTGTTCTTTGAAAGATCAATAATATATTTTTCTAAAAAAAAATTTATACTAATTAAAGGGAGTTTAATGATATTTAACAAGAAGATCTTGCTAAATTTGTTGAAGAAATTTCCACATCATCTTAATAATTTTATTTTTTTTTTGATATATCAAGGTAGGTATCTTATTGAAAAAATTTATTTAAAAGATTTAATAAAACTACGATAATATAAAGTAAAAGTCTTTAGTTTTGTTTAACTTTATTGGTATTTTTATAGTTTTAATTTTTTAGTAAATTATTTTATTTAAGCATGATCTCATGGATATAGAATTGAGAAGTTAAAATTATTTATCTCTTTTACTTACTTGCTTGGTTGTGTGTTGTATTAATTGATTAGATAAATTAATTAAAATTATAAATATATCTTAAAATGAATTTAAAAATATGATACGAATAAAAATCACCATAATCAAATTTAGAAATTTCTTAAACTAATATATAATCATGAAAGATCTAATTTGGTACTTCATCTTTAATCCAAAAGAAATTTTAGTTATTTAGGATAAGATAAAAATAAATAAAATACAAAAAAAAAAAATCATAAATGGCAGAAGAAGATAGCACACCCTTCTTGATTTTGGCCTTCTTGAAACTCTTCCTTACCTTTATTTATATTTTGATCTATTTTTTTAACTTGAATGTAAGAATGCACCTCCTTGTATAAAAGCAGTCATGTTGTGGTTCTCCAATTTGTAAGTAAAGTATGATTTGCATAAATTTATTTTAAAATTTATTTAGATGAGTGAAATTTATAACCAATTTATAAAATTTTGGTTAATTTATTTTAGAACTCTAAATGATTGTTTATGATTTATTTAAACTTGAAGTTAAATGAAGTGGAGCACAATTGAATTTTATTTTCGTTTTTTAATTTTGTTTCGATTCTTAATATATACAATTTGTTTTAAACTTGCAACAATGAAGAAAAAAAAATTATAAACAAAGTCATTGAAAAACAGAGTAAGGTACGAATATAATTAATGTAGTAAACTTGTTCTTTCAATTGTTATCATGTAGAATGAAAGTTCTAATACAATTCAGATTTTTATAATCTTCTTCTCTAGTTAATTTTTTTTTTTTCCTTATGCTAATGTATGATTATGTAGGGAGTGTGGGAATGAAGAATTTTCCAAAAATTGTATGTATTATTTTGTAATTTTTAGTTATTACTTCAAGTAGTAAAATAAGCATTGGAATATTTTAAAGTTAGTACTGGAATATTTCATGTATATAATATATTATCCAAAATTCCGACCTTACTTCTCATTGATATATGTTATTTAAGTTATTAACTTGGTGAAAAGATGCTTATCAATCTAATTTACCACCCTAATTCACCTTTCTCAATGCGGGTAGATTTGCATTTGCCTTGCAGTTGTGGAAGGTAGAGTAAAGAACTAAGGGCATATTGCATGGATAGCGAACTTCTTTATGAAATCTTTTATTAAGTTATTTATTTTATTCAAATAATTACTTGCACTGTGAAGTGTTCAACGTCATTAGTTCAGTGAGTTATTTTTTTTTTACCATGATATTATTCTTTGTATATAATTTTTCATTTAATTATTTTTTAGTCTATAACAGGTTGTCATCTTTTTTACCAGCAAATATTAACTAATATTATATTATTGTTTCGTTTCTTTAAGTTTTCACTTTTAGTTACATGTGCTTTATAGGCAAGCTTCTTCTTAGCAATTCCGCAAGAATTTGATTTACACTTCTACAAGAGTATGGACATCTTAAAGAGCAAATCATTGTTTATTACATTCCAAAATAAAGATTAGTGACTTTTAAATATAAAATATAACTTTTAAATAAAATTTATTCCAATGTTAATAAATTTTAAACATGCCAATCTTTTAAAATATATAAAATATAAAATCATATAAAATTTATTAAGAGTCTCACAAATAAATATGATTATATTTTAAATAATTAAATTCAAAACAAATAGTCCAAATGAAATGTGCATCATCCATAGTTAATAATATGATAATTAAAAATATAAGTTAACTAATTTTATAAGTCATACCTAATATTAAGTTGCTAAAAAAATCCACTAGATGGATCTTAGACTCTTTGAAGATTCAATCTTACTCTTCACTTTTCAATTCATCTTTATGATGTGGATCTTGAACAATTCTACCAATGTTACAAGGTGAGATCAATTTATGAATTAAATAAAGGGGAAAAGAATTATAGTAGCCAAGATAGATCTAAAATATAAAGGCAAAGCTATCAATCAAGGAAAACACTAGTTAAATTTTAGCCACAAGAAAATTTAGGTTAAAAATTTGCTAAAATTTAAAACCAACTTATAAATTCTTTCATTCAATTCCTAGTAAAAAAAAAAAGAAAAATTCTCTCTTACAATGCATTATAGGTCTTTTATAAAGGTGCAGTATAAATTAAAATAATATTAAAATATATTACATCAAGTAACAATCATTTAAAATATAAGACAATTTCAAAATGGCAAAATAAAAATATGTTTTCTTGGTAAAAAAATTGTTTAGACCTAATTATACAATTTATACAGTAAATTTCTTCTCCTCCATAAATGCATCATTAAATCTAGTAATTAACTTATGTTTATTTGTTAAAATTTTTAAAGTTACATAAGAAAAATAAAATAATAAAATAAAATACTAATTAACTTAAATTTTTTTGATTTTGTCCATTCTCAAATTTTCTTCCAAGATTGATATTTTCTTAATTTATTTCATGTAAGTAATGTGATATTGACCTAAGTGAGCATAGTGAGACTAAGGTAATAACTTGGATCTTTAAATAAACTTGGGCTGAATAGGTTAAAAGTAAATTGAAAATTGGGCTGAAATGGATTGTAGTGTTTAAGTGTATTTGGGCCAAGTAATTTAAGGTATTTATGGGCTGGGTCAAGTTAGGATAAGTGCTAATGTGTTGAGTGTATATGACTAATATTTGAGAGTTTATAGGTTTAATTCTTTGATTTGTATTACTTTAAGTCTACTTGGAATAAAAAAGGAAGGGGTGAGCAAAATATGATACTTAGTAGGGATGTATAATTACATATCTAACTTTTAGATAAATTTACAATTTATATATAATACATAGCATATATAATCAAAATAAGTATCAATGATTTAATTTAATCATTTAAATTAACCATATAATCACACATTATATATAGTCACAATAAGGCCACACAATAATTATGTTAAACAAATAACTACAATGAGACCACACAATAACCCACCATACACAAGTTTAAAGACTTTTACCTAAAGACCTGCCTACATTGTTCCTTCTAATCAATCACTAATAACATAGAATGGTCCATTTTCCTTTTTGAATTGAAATCATTATTACATAAAATTAGACATCATAAATGCATAGATTTAATGAACCAACCATGTAGATAATCTATCAAAATAAAACATATAATTGTTTTAAAGGGGGATTTTTAAATACTTCTTTAAGGTTTGGTAAAACAACACTTACATATAAGGTTTCATAAAATTAACACAAATTATTTATCAGCAATAATTAAAATAGTAAAATGATTAAAATATTATTATATATAATTTTAAATATTGGTAAAATTTTTCACATATATCGTTTGAAATTTTAAAAACTAATACATACTTTCTTTAAAATTTTGAAAACTAACAAAAAATATTTTTATATTTTGATATTTAATTTGATTTAATAAACATATATAAATTATGTGCTAATTTTAATAAAATAATACTATAGATTGCTTACTTGTATTAAACTATAAATATTTAATTTAATAAATATATATAAAACTAAACGATGTGTGTGTGTGTGTGTGTGTGTGTATTTTTAATTGTTTACTTGCATAAATGAAAGTATTTT
>CP135546.1:2785500-2908125 GCA_032402905.1 Khaya senegalensis | reverse complement strand
TAAATTAAATTAAATATAAAAATATAAAAATAACTTTTAAAATTACTTTTTATTAGTTTTTAAAACTTTAAAAGAATTATGTGAAAAATATTACTAATATTTAAAATTATATATAAAGATATTTTAATTATTTTATTATTTTAGTTACTGTTGAGAAATACTTTTTATTAGTTTTGTAAAATTTTATATTTAAATATTTTTTTGTCAAATTTCAGAGAAAGTATTTGAAAAGCTTCTTTATTTTAAATAAAACAAATGAATCAACTATGCCAATGGTTAATGCATAAACTTCTTCAATGAAATTGGTCAAGAGAGGTTAGTTCTCAAATTGGCTCCCTTATCAAAATTTATCGAAGTCGGGATTTTCAACTATAAGCTCTTGACAAATTTTGACAAAGAATCTTAATTTTAAAATTGAATCCTTTTACAAATTCTTTAAGGGTGTTAATCTTTACACCTAATTTTCAATGAGTGAATCTAAGTTTTAAAATAATTCTCTCAACAAAATTTTTTGAAAAAGTTCAATGTTAAAATTATTTTTGCTCGGCAAAACTTGTTGAATGAGTAATTATATTTACACTACAAAAAATTATACCATTAATAACAATAGTGCGACCATATTCTTTAAATATGAGAAATTAAAATTAATATTTATAATTGATAGTACTTACAAGTTATTCATAAATTGATATGTGATAATTGTGCCTTGTTAAAAGTTTCATTATTGATTACTTACAATTTCTTACAAATAGTTAAAATCTAGAGTATGTGACATGCATATGCATGTGATTAATATCTTTAGTTACCTAGAACTTACAATTTTTGCTAGACATTAATATTTATATTAAACAACATGCATATGTACATGATAAAAATTATACCAGTTACCACATACAGTAGTATATGATAAAAATGAGTCTTCTATGTAATAAATGCTAATTTAGTAATCCAAGAAAAATGATACGATCATCGGTCAGTAATTTTTTTGTTAATTTTTTTAAAATTAACTGATGGTCGTATCGGTGATATCTGGAAATCAGTGCTGGTTCGAACCAACACTTTTCAAATTCTTTATCAATTCATACAACTAATCACATCCAAAGCAAAGAAAATTTGCATACAAACTAGCCTAAACTTGTTTCTAAACCCTTTTCATGCGTTGACTAGCCTAAATCAAGAAAATAGCAATAAAAAATTAGTTTTTCGTCTTGGAAATACTAGGCATGAGAATGTACCGTCGTCGTCGTCCTTCTAAATCTGATGGTCGTAGTCACAACGTCGTGTAGTGAACTTCTACATTGTGGTTTTAGCTTTAAGATTTCTTTGTTGTTTTCTGGTTTAAATAAAGAATGAAGGGCTTTCTCATTCAAGAGTTGGTATGGGAAAAGTGTAAGTTGGGTTATAAATATAAATGGGCCTAATGTAGGCCAATCTGAGGAAAAAAAAAAAAAAGGCTATAGGACTCTAGCGAAAGCTCCAACGCCAAAAGTTTATGTAAATTGATTTTTACATCCATCCATTACGTTAACATCCATCCAAACCCTAACCCTAGCCATTATCGTTTTCTTTTTTGTCCGAGAAAGATGTCTCACTTCGGGAGGTCAGGCCCTCCAGATATCAGCGATACTTACTCTCTCCTCGTCCTTAACATTACCTTCCGTAAGACCATAACAGAAACAGAGCAGTTTCTTCCTTTCTCTGTTGCTTCTTTTTTTTTTCTAAGTTTATGTGAAATCTTAAATACTGAATTAAGATGTTTGTAATAATCTCAGGTACGACGGCTGATGATCTGTTTCCGCTTTTCGACAAATACGGAAAGGTTGTTGATATCTTCATACCAAGAGATCGGAGGTTTGGATTTATTTGTTTGTAATATTTTAGTATTATAAATATAGTTATAATTATCATTAGTTGAATTTGATATTTAGTATCAAATTATTATTTGCATATTCCTCATAGGACGGGGGACTCGCGAGGTTTTGCATTTGTTCGTTACAAGTATGCTGATGAGGCTCAGAAGGCTGTTGATAGACTTGACGGTACGTATGTATACTCTTCTTCACCTTTTTTTTTTTTTTTAATGCTTTTGATTTTCTCATTTTTTATGTTTATTTTTCTTTTATTATTTTCTAGGACGAGTTGTTGATGGTCGGGAGATAACTGTTCAGTTTGCTAAATATGGCCCTAATGCTGAGAGGATGTAAGACTTTCTTTTTATTATCTTAAACATTTCATTTCCTGCTTAGGTGTATTAACGATTTTCTATCCACTTGTTCATTATAATTTTTGGATAATAAATCTTTCTTTCTGTACATCCTTTTAGCGTTACTTTTCTGATCTAATTTAGTATTTCAGATGTTGTACTTATAATATCATCATATGTTGTTTCTGTTTCAGTTATAAAGGAAGGATTAGCGAATCATCTCCAAAATCATCAAGGTATAGGTCAAGGAGTCGCAGTCCTCGTAGAAGGTGATTGATTTTCCTCTTTCTTTGTCCTTTTGTTGTCAATTGTTGGCTGGCCAGTTGGGAGGGTGGCTGTTTCATATTTCCACTCAATTGTGTTAGTTTGTTTGCGTGTTGATTGATTTTGAGGCCATATGTGCTTTGGCCTTTTGTTGTACCATTGAATATTGTAGCTAATGCAACTGGATTTTCATTTGGTTTCCTGATGTTGGTGCATTTCAATGATTCTCTAAAGATCATGTTTGTGCAATTTTTGAGAGCATTATCAATTACCTGGTTCCTCATGTCCCCAAGACCTGTAATGTTACACAACTTGAGCTGTGACATGTTTCTTAATAGTTTGTATATGCTATTGAGTTGATAGTTTGTATTTGCTCTTTTCGTGTTTCTTAATCTTAAACTATTTGTTTGACTAGCTGTTTTCAAAAATTTAGTGTTTCTTGAGATAAAATCAATGCCTCGATATTCTTATTTGAAAGAATGTTCTATTGGTGAAACTTCTTGACACTGTTGAGGAATTTGCTTGCTCAAAATGATAATCCTGGGGAAAAACATGTTAATGATAGTTTTGTTTCTTGATTTTGCCCATTTTGCCCCCCTTATCACAAAAATTGATGTCACTTTTGAATTGCACAGTAAGAACAAGCAGTTGATGCAGAAACTTCAAATATATATGTGAGATTGCACTATCCTAAATAGTTAGTACCCAAATTGAGGAAGTTGGGTATAACTGTGGGGTGTTGAAATATTAATAGCTTGAGTTTTTGGTGAAAATAAAATTTGGTATGAAAAAAGTAGTTGGTGAAACCCTTTTTCTGATCCTAGGATGAGTACTTCAATAAGATAATTCTAGTAGTACTTCAATAAGATACTTATTGTTGGCAATTATAACTTTTATTTTGGATGCCTGGATAGCTGAAAGTGGATGCTTTGATTTTTGATTAATTTTGTTTTGTATAAATGGTCTGGATTTCTTGAACTCTTCCTTTTATGTGATATCAATTGACATTTTGCACTGTCAGGTACCGCGATGACTATAGAGACCGGGATTACCGGAGGAGAAGTCGCAGTAGAAGCTGGGATAGGTATGAACGTGACAAATATCGTGGGAGGGACAGAGATTATCGCCATCGAAGTAGAAGCAGGAGTGCAAGTCCTGATTATTCCAGAGGCCAAGGCCGGAGCCGATATTATGATGATCAGCAAAGTCCTAGTCGATCAGTTGGCAGGTTTTCCCACAATGCCTATTAGCGTCTAGTGGAAAATTTACTTAGTTTATTTGTCATTATGTATGTGGTTGTCCCCTTTTTATGCTCTTTGTTTGTGTAACAGTGCTTCTCCAGCTCAGCGTAGCCCTAGTCCTCGCAGGAGTCCTTCCCCTTGCAAGAATTCTCCTTTGAGGGATGAGAGCCCTGACAGACACAGTCGTGATGAACAGTCCCCAACTGCTCGAAGTGCTTCACCACAAGGTCGACTTGCTGATTACCGAAGTCCATCCCCAAGAAATTCGGATGTTGATGTGAGTGTTGATTCCCTTGTGATCCTTTTTGCTGCATTTTGACAATGATTATTAAACTGGTGCTTCATGAATCTCAATTTTGCAGGACTGACTTTTGTGGCCTATGTGGGAATTCATAAGACGAGTGGTGTACTTGATCTATGATGCCAGTCTTGGGGACGTTTGATTACCTTGCATTTTCTGTTCTGAACTTTAATGTGTCGGTATTGGTAGGACTAGATATCTTTGATGTTTAATGATTAGTGTTGAACCTTATTGCTTTTTTACACAGTTACTGGTATCTCTAGATCAAGTCTGTAGGTGGTTGTTTCATGTTGATCAAAGATTGTGTTCTAGATTTGTTTCTGTGGGTTTATTTTTCATTATTATGTTTTCTCTGATTTACCTTTTTCTTTTGTATTCGTCTACCATTGTTTCCAATTGACCCTAAGTACCTGGCGTGGGATAATTTTTCTTAGAATGCATTTTCTTTGGTTGTACTTGATTTTTAAGGAGCCCTGATTCATCCTAATTTCTAAACCATTTATTGGGTTTTATAGTTGTCTTCGGGAAGAAAAGTGGCGGGGGATGAGTGCAGCATGTTGACATTGTGGCTATTTGTGGCTGTTGATGCTGTTTATTAGTCGTAGATGGTTGATCGTTGATTGTGATGCTGGTTGCAGCAATATGGCGATTGCTGGAATGAATATGATAAACTAAAGTACTTTGAATTAATTGGTAAGACTCATAGTCAAGTCTTCGGTTTTGAGAACCCTTGTGTGATTCAGGTTTTCTAAGATTTGACCTGATTATCCTTTGGTCTTTTGCTGATTTGAAAGTATTGGCTGTGAAAGACACTATAGTTGCTGTCAAGTTGAACGCATTTTTACCTGTGGCCATATGCTGTGATGATAAAAAAAGGCACGTTGAACCTGTTTTTACCTGTGGTTGATGCTGCATTTGAGATGGACCTGCAGTATGCTGGTCTGAAATTTGGCAAGCCACAGGAATTGGATAGGGTAAACTATTATTTTGAATTATTTATTTGGGGTATTTCCATAAGATTTTAGGATATTTAACTGTAGCCATTGAAACTTATAACTTATGTTCCTTAATGTAGTGAGTTGTAGCTCATGGGTCCGTGACTGTAGCTGTGAAGTGGTAGCTGATGCCTATTCTGTTATATGATATACATGAGAACGTGGATAACCTTGACGTACTAACAAATTGCCACCTGTAGCGGGCTTTGGTGCCCTTCTTGCTGGGGTCGGGCTGGTAATTGGTACTAGCAAGTGCTGGTTTAATGTCAGATTCAACTGATCATCTTTGGGTTACATGTTACTGCATTTTCCTGTCTGCTGAAGCAATAGTGTTTTCAATTCTACTGAAGTCATCTCTTCCTTATTCATGATTGTGGCATGTGTAGAATTGATGATTTTGTTGTATGATGCTAGCATCCAGTTATTTTTGAGGGGTCTTTATAATCTCTTAGAATCTAATTGTCGGTCGTTTTGGCTTCCAGCAATTACCATGGTTCTTTGAAAGGTGTTTTGCTTTACTGGTTGATCCTTGTTTTCTGAACTTCTGCTCGATTGATTATTTTCATTAGAGATCAAAGACCTGAGTTTCCCAATTTTATGTAACGTGTTCTGGCAGAATAAAATTTGACAAAATTGCTTTCATGTTAATGATTGATCCTTCTGTTCTACTTATCCTGTTATTTTTCATGGCTTATTCATTCCATTTTTGTTTGGTTTTGGGTTAGTGTTCTTTGATTCTAGTATTTTGTAGCTTATTCTGTCTTTGTTATGATGCAGCTTGTTTGATGGTATCTTATTTTATATTAAATTAATTTAAAATGTGAGCACTACCTCTTTTTTCTTTGAAGGTTTCAGGGAAGAAAATGTCTCGACTTTGAATAGTTGAATTTTTATGTATGGTTATTTCTTCAAGGTTGATGAATTTGTTAGCATTATTTTCTATTTTCGCTTTTTCCTTTGGTAATTTGTAGCCACTAACCCTCCTTAGGCACAGTTGTAGTGAGTCTTTTTCTCATTTGAACCATGCTTAAAGTGTTCACTTCTGAATTTTAGATTGCACTATCTTTCAACAAAAGACCTGTTTTGATCAGTGCTGATGTTCACACGACATTTAATCCCTGTTCTCATATTTTGTAATTCACCCATTATGAGGTGATAGCTAGCCTTTTCCTTGGTCTTTTGAAGGAATGCCCTTATTGATTGTAATTTGATGTGTAAATCTACTGCTTTCACAATCTCATTTTAATCTCCAAATGAAGAAATTTATTAACTATGATTAAAAGTGTCCTTTTTGTTTTCCTTATTATTATTAGTATTATTTTTTGTGGTACCTCAATACAAATTGTCATTATACTTAAGTAATGGTGGATGTGGATGTGAGCAAGTGGTGGAACTGTGTTTGTGAATTTTGATTCACCCAAGTACAAGTATTGGCTTTGTTACTTTAACTTGGATTAGGATTCTTGTGATTTTGTTGCGCGTTGAAAGTAGAGCTAAGAAGTATTTTCAGTGAAATTGACTTATTTTTCTCTTAATATTTAACAAATATTTATTTATTTATTTTTAGTTTTATCTTACACCTTAATTAATATGATGCGAAGTTGAAGTTCTAGTCAATGAGAGCAAGTCTTATTTTAGTGGATTTGTTGGAATTTATTGGGAGTTGTTTAAGGATGTGGGTTGTATTGCTTGTCCTTTTTGCGGGTTTAGTTTCCGGAAAACACATCAAACACAAATTTGGTATTTTAAAATCATTTGAATCGGTAACTGGTCAATGTGTATATGTTTGGCAACTATGTTGTGTCACTATTTCTTTTCCAAATTTAATTCTTATAAATAGTTGTGATAGTATTTATTACATATTATGATCTTTTTTATTTTTAATTTTTTAATACATGTAAAACATGTGAAAATATAAGGTATATGATAATGATGTAATATACGGTGGCTTTTTTTTTTTTTTTTTTTTTTTTTTTTTTTTTTTTTTTTTAATGTCTTAAAACTAGCAGCTGGTTAAGGGCTATTTCTGCATAATTTAACCCTTGAAAATTATGAATTATTTTATGCTGTTTTAGAGTTCTAAAAGATTTTGCTTTTGTCATACTTTAAAATGTATGATAGAAGATAACATGTAACGAGTGACTCGTGTTTTGTGGTTCTATTTTTACAATTTTTAAATTTGTTATTTTTTTCTAAATTAATTTATACATGAATTATTTTTAATTATAAGTTTAAAAAGTTAAAATAGACTTGGTAATTATAGTATTATTGAAATATAATATGTATACTTAAAAACATAAACTGATATTTTTGGTGTGGCACTCTAATTTTTTTATATAATTTTAGTTAAATGTTTCAAATTTAAGTGAAATTGTACTCACATTTTTGTTTGTTTGTAACTGAAGTAAAATAGTAAATACAGAAAAACAAAGTGTATTTAAGAATAATTTTGTTCAAATTTGATACATTTGTTCAATATTATAAAAAAATAAATTTGGACTTTAATTAGAATGGGTTCAAATTTTAGGCCCTCTTTTTTTTTTTTAAAAAATTAAAAAAACCCAAAAGAAATAGAATTTTATAACTTCAGTTGAACAAATTAATTTATACTGTTAAGTTTGTTAGCAAACTTCGTTGTATTTTTACTTTTGTTATATTCCTAATAGTTATTAGATTTAAAGAGTGAAATGCAGTCTCTAAAGGTGTCGTCATTGAAATTAAAAATATTAGTTAACTAAATCATGATTAAAAGAATTTATAACTTTAGTTGCACTAATTAATTTACTTACTATAATAATTACCAATTCTTTTTTAGTGTGGTTTAAGTGTTTATGTTGTTAGTTTGATATGTTAGTACTATGGCTAGTTAGAACTAATAAAATAAAATTAATTAACCACTAATCAAGTATGATTGATAAATTATAAATTTAAATATTATCATTTATCTTTGGCAATTAAGTTATACTGTTTCGTAGATTGATGTTGTGTAGACCTAAAACCAATAAAAGTCAATTACAATGTATAAACATATTAATTATAAATAAAAAATATTAATTTAAATAAAATTTTAAATATTTAACTAATTTTTAATTTTCATTCTTGTTTAATATTTAATAGTTTTAATTTTTATTCTTGTGTAGAAAGAAATTATCTATCTATAATTTTAATATTATATTTTTAATTAAAATACCAACAAATATGTAGTTAATAGTAGTAAAAATACCAATATTGATTATTTGGTTGTTGTTGTAGTGGCATTTATTATTGTTATTCTTAACCATTATTATTGTATAATACATTGTTTGAGGTTGTACTAGGGAACGAGTCATTCTTATACCCAATCCTCTAATTGGATTGCAAACTCGTTTGTTTTTTACAATACTGGTATTAGCATTAATTATTAAATAATTTCTTTAAAATAATCAATTTTATTTATAGATTTATCGAGTTAGTTATATTATTAATTATTTTATTAAAACTTCAAATAATATATATTTATAAAAAAATACTCTTTAATAATCAAAATAAACTAAAGTTTGGATGTAAGAAAATCCTTTATATTTTCTTGCTTTCATGTACTTTGATTAATTTTAGTTATTGGAGAATATTTTTGTATAAATGTATATTAGTTGATTTTTTTAATAAAATAATTTATAATATAATTAATTTAATAAATTTATTAATAAAAATGACTATTTTTATTTTTTTTAATTATTATGTATAGAATATTAATATTTTATGTCATAATTATTAGCAACAATATTGATATTCATTACCAATAATAAGATTATTTTAATAATAAAATTGTATTATTATTACAAAAATTAACAATAGTTAAAAATAGTTAAAATGAGTCTAAAATGACATTAAAATATATAAAAATTATTTTATAGTTCAATTACTACTTTTTGTAATTTTCAAAGATTCTAGCACACTAGATTTTGGTTTCAGTATGAATACTCTTTAATAATCTCAAGCTTTACTTTGTCGTTGTACTACTTGCTTGAGCGATTTGTGTTTAGAAAAAGGTCCCGTTACATTATTGACAATTGAATATTGTACATAGTAGATGATCTGGATAAATTTAATACGTATACATAGAGCTTTACAATGTATTAGTATTATAAAAATTTGAGCCATGTAACGGTAAGAAAGGTGAAAAAATTATGAGAAAAAACTTGCTACTTATAAAGAAAAAGGAAAAAAAAAGTACACATTTCGATATGATTTGTTTGAATTTATTATTGCATTTCAAATATAACTTACTCAATTATTCTTTTTGATATGTGTGAGTTTTATAATTGTTGTATCGTAATTGTTAAAGATAACATAACTAATACTTAGTATGTTATATGTTGAATAGTGTTGGATGTACAAGGTAATTACATGTATAGGCATGTCGTATGCTTAGTGTTAAGGCAATACATATCCCCGAATACTTTGTTAGATTTCCACCAAGGCTCATATTAAAGCACTAAAATTCATATGCAAAGTTATAGAAAATGAAAGTGTACATATGTAGTAACTGATGCTTAGTAAATAACCTTAACTTTTCTGTAATATATTCATTAATATTTTATATGCAGATCCAAGTGAATAGGACTTTGAAGGTTGAGATTGGAGAGATGGGTGTGACATATTTCAAGCACTTGAAGGAGTTCTCCTCAATTGTGTTAGGAAAATACAGGGAAGCTTATTAGTAGACAATTCGAATATTAAACATAGTGGCAATATGGTAGTTCTTTCTTTGTTTATTAAATTAAATTAACCACATGTTTTATTATTGTTATTAATTGTGATTGTATCATTGTTTTCTAGATCACTCAATAACTGTAATTTACAGCATAGTTGTCGAACACAAATTATAGAGATAATATACCAAGGAAACCTTACAACGGTCATTTGGTACGCACAAATCATATGACTTTTAGGCCACCATATGTCTCACAATCACTTGGTGTGTATGATCAAAACAACCACAGTACTCCATAAGATTCAATACAGGGTTTATGTGTTCACTTTGTTGTAGTTCTCATGTTCACTTTGATGTAGTTCACGAGATCATAGAGTTTATAGTAGCATTCAAAGTGTACCTGGTTGAGTTCGACGAATTTCAAAATGAATTCAAAACATATTAATCTAAGTTCAATGAATTCTAAAGTGAAATGAAATACAAAATGGATTAATTGGTGTAGTAGATATAAGCACAAAATTTACACAAATCGTCTTTTAACAGTGACAATCACGGTGTTCCTATTGGCATTAGTTTTTCATCTCAAGTAATTGATTTTATTGCTTGTTCTTATTGATAATGATAATCATTGCAATGTTTTGATAATGTGTTTGTTTGCTTATGTAAAATGAATTACAAGAATTTAACAAGAAATATCTTGAGGCAAATGAAAACGTGCATCCACCTATTAAATTGAATGCACAAATTGTCCATAAAGACTCGAATGTTGTACTAAGTTGATTTAGTAGGGTGTACAAAAAAGAAAACTTAAGTAAAACACCTTAAACTAATTCATTTTAGAGGCTACATGAGAGGCCAACTACTATAGTAATGCATAAATATAACCCATAATAGTTTAACCTCAATTTGTTAACTCCAATCACCCCTGAGTTTTACGATACACTCATAAAATAAATGAAATATCTAGACTCAGCCAAAGAGAGAAGAATGGTTTAGATCACACCTGAGTGGCTTTGTGATATTTTGAATATAGATGTATGGCTAGATAATTTAGTAAGTGATATTTTTATATATTTTTTCTAATAAAAATTTGATATAATATTTATATTTTCTGTAAGCACATTGACGAATACCTATGCATGGTGGCTCAATAGTAAATGCGATGTCCAGAGCCGATATTATAGCAATAGACAATTGCATCATCAAACTTATACTTATGTGCTACCATTTTATTTTTTATAGTGATTAAAAATTATTATTTAAAATTGTTGATTTTGAAAATTATTATTTTAAGGATGCCTGAGACCCCACTTAAGATTATTATTTTGAGATTGAATATTGTTTTTAAAATTGCACTGCATTCATTTGATTTGGCACCTATTTCATTAGATTTGAATGAAAAATAAATTTATAATAAATTTTTGAAGATAAATATTGAAACCTGAAAAAAAACTTTTTATCTGATAACTGTGCAAATTTCTATAAAACAATATTTATTGGATATTTATTTTGAAAATCTCATATTCTTTCTATAAACTAAACATATAAATCTTTAAATGATATTGGACTTGCTTCAATTGAAGTTGAAAGAAATGTATAGTGAATTTTTGAATATTAAAGTTAAAACTTCAAAAAGAATATGTTCATTTGATAGCTATGCACATTTCTATAAAACTATATCGATTAGATTTTTTATAAAAAAAAAATCTCTTATTTTTTCTATGTATTAGACACATAAATCTTTAAATTGATACTAAATTGCTTGAATTGGAGTTGAAACGAATTTGTTATAAATTTTTAAAGATGAATGTTGAAACCTAAAAAAGAATCTATTTATCTGACAGCTGTATATATTTTCATAAAATTGTATTGATTGGTTATTATTTTTGAAAATTTATTATTTTTTATATAAACTAGACATATAAAGCTTCCATTTGACAGTAGGCTTACTTGAATTGGAGTTGAAAAGAATGTGTTGTGAATTTTTGAAAATGAATATTGAAACTTGGAAAAGAAACTTGGACTTGCTTGAATTGGATGGAAATGGTTGTGTTATGACATGAAATTTAGTGTAGACTTGAAAGTGAGTGGTTTGAACGTAAAATGTATTTTTGTTGTGTTTAAATTTATGTAATATTAGGATATATTCATATTATTTGAGAAACTTTGTTAAATTTTTTTTAAAAAATTTCACGTGACTTTTTACCAAGTAATTAACTCTGTGTCTTTTCATTACAATCAATGCTATAAAATTGATGACTGGGTGGACAAGACAGTTTTATCCCACATAAAACATTGTATCCCAATATTAATTGCAAGCAGTATATGTCGAGGGACAATGATGAGATTCAAAAATCATGGATGTATGTTGACGTGGTGTATATTCCCACTACGGTGTGTGCGAATCATTGGATTGTATGTGCGTTCGATTTGGCTAGATGACATATTACAATTTATGATTCGTTGCCACAAGCAAACTCGAAGATTGCTATCCACCATTCAATGATTTCATTGCACAAGTTGTTGCTTTATGCTATGCGATAAGTTGGATTGTACAATTTGATGTCATATTTACTGGATAGCACTATACTTCAAACATATGAGCAGATAATCCATAGGATACCCCATCAATTATGGAGGAGTGGTGATTGTGAGGTATTTATGTATAAATACATAGAGTATTTAGGACTCAATAGGCTATTTGACTTTACACATAAGCACAATCAATTTTTTTGGGTAGAGATGGCAATTGATTGGCAAATTGAACATCGATATAGTCATATTTTTTGATCCAAAAGATGTTCTAAACTTTTTGTACTTGATCTTTCTAGCTTTTACCTCATATTGTACCATACTTGATAAATATTTAACATAGCGATTTTAATGTTAAATATTTATTTGACTACTAATATAATTACATAGTTTTTTGCTAAAATTTTTGTTATTAACAATTGAATTATGATATTTTTTTGCTAAAAATTTTACTTGTAAAGATTTTACTAGTACTAGTTGATTTAAAGAAGTTGTACTTGAAAAATATATACCAACTATAAAACTAAATAAGTTTTCAAATTAAAACTATTAATAATTTGTTATATTAATCAAAATATTTTTATTTGATTAGAAAAAAAATTCAAAAACAAACAAAATAAAATGTCAAATTTGTTGAGTGAAAATGGGTTTCAACTTCAATTCACTAATTCAATTGATCTATGTTAATGTTAACTGATTCATGCTTATATTACTAATATAATTAAAACATATCATTCATACTCAAAGTATATAATTGCCATGCTTTTTCATGTTATTATTACATAACAACATAATTGAAATATTTTTATAGCATTGTTCAAAAAGATCTTTAGTAACAATAGGAAAGAATTAAAGTAATATAAATACATGTAAGGGTTGGATTATATTTACTTAGTGAGAGGAGTAATTATATTCTAACATATCTTTCGATTATAACCTATTTGTTTGCAACGAGAGTATGTCTATCGAACAACATCTTCTCTTATTGATGGCATCCATTATTTTTTTAAGTCGACTAATGAGAATACATCTTATTAGTGGCTTAATTGCAATGGCACTTGCCTTAGGTGGTATCACCACTTTGCACTCATCACAAACAAGTCAAATGGGGTTCGCATTTGTCTTATAAAGTACATTATTTATGTAATAATATAAATGAAGAGAGTTGTAATTACCTCAAATATTTTTCATTGCCGCTAACGCTTGTGCGTATAGTAATTGTTGTAGATCAAACACTCGTCAATTATATATTTTCTTTTTGCAAGTCTACTATTGATATACAATCTTTAACTTTAAACACAGATTGGTTTACTCAATAGATTGTCATTATGTGTGCCAACTATACCTATTCTTTAATTATTTTCGATGTTACGCTAGTTAGAAAATTGTCCTATGTAGCAACTGTCTATCTTTTGCCACAAAATCATTGTTGCAAAACAGAATAGATGCAATCGACTAAAGTTACGATAGGAAAGGTTTATACGTCTTTTAACAATGCATTAATATTTTTTTTTCCATTTCTTAGTCATCAATCATACCTACGGACAAGAAAATGATATTTTGCCTACTGGTAAAATCCAATCTTTGTCTCCAAATAATTTACAGTTTTTGCATGCATAGCTCGTAATTTTAATATGTATTCATTAAATTCACCTAGTCAGTACACCTTCGTTGCAAGAAAATACCCCGATATAAACACATTTTTTTTTTCCATTTTATCTTAAATTTTGTGTTCACATTTTCTTGAATTGATAAGTACAAAAACCATGATAGGTTTCAGGAAACACTACACTATAAATACCAAATCCAAACATACTCCATGTGCTTTTTTATGTTTGAGAAAGAACCATTCCTATGATGCATCATTCTTAAACTTCCCAACCCTAAATACTAAGAGATAAATTTGGTCATTTTTATCAAAAATAGCTATAACAAACATAGTTCCTTTGTATGCTCTCTTAAGAAAAATGCCACTAATGGCAACAACTAGTTGTATACATGAATCAAAACCCTAGATAGAAGCATTAGTTGCCATGAAGAAATACATGAAATGATTGTCATCATCTGTCTTATTATGTGTGATTGTACCTGGGCAAGAAAGGTATAAAACAAGTTATTCGAAAACCTAGATTAGTAGTTGAAAATGAAAACAAGTTAATAAGCTTGTACCTCAATTTCTTTCCTTCAAAACATGCAGTACAATAACAATTTAGCAAATGATTATATTGAATCTCTAGCCACCATTGTATGTGCAGCTTTTTTAGCAAACGAAGCCTTTCAATTGATATAAGTACTCCGAACTCTTTTAGTATGTCTTTTCAAATGTTCTTTAAAGTGTAAATCTTATTAGGGTAAGCAAATTTTTCTTTAACCACTTTTTCAATTAGTCAACTGCTTGCTTGACAATATCCATCTTTTAATAGGTAGCTTTGACAACTATGAGATAAATCCAATCGCATAATGCAAAAATATGCATTCATATAAGTTTTAATTGCTCAAACTCACCACTTGCATCTATCAATTATGTATTTTACCTCAAACAAATTTGTTATGGATTTTGAAATTTTAAAATAAAATTATTTCTTCAATACTATCATACTCAAATCATGGTGTAATTCTTGCTTATTACTATATATATGTCCAATATATACATCGCTGATTAAAGAATTTAAAACTACAACGACCTTCATCATATTGAACGACAATGTAGTTAAAGGCAACATATTTGTATGGGTTGATATTTGTGGAATGTTGTATTCACAAACATTCAATAGTGGAATTATTCAATTAGTTGTCTCATTCAGGATATATTCTTCACAGTCATCAGGTTCTTTGTCATAATAATTGCTTGGAGGATTAGGATTTTGATATGGAGAATATCCATTATCATCATTCTTATTCTACTAAAGTTGAGAGAAATATAGTAATAGATGATCCTTAGATGGAGAGTAATATTGAACATTTATTTTATGTTGACTTGTTGGGTGCATTATTGGTTAAATAACTTGGTTAGTTCTACTAGAAAAAGCAAAGGGATGTAGATTACTATTTCTATTACTGACTTTCATGTCAGGTTCGTAGATAGGATTTTCATTAACTATGTAGTCCATGCTGATCAACATCGAAATATAAGCCCTCATAGTAACAAGATAATTATTGTTTGTAATCAAAATGATCTCAAGTTTAATATCATTTGTAATGTCTGCCGAAAGTGAATGTTCAAAGTTTAAGTCTAAACACTCTCTAAACACTATTTTTTTTTCTAATTTTATATTCTGTTTGACTTATGTGTAAAGTGTTCAAAGTTAAAAAAAATAAATATTCAATATTGTATTTTTCCTTTTTATTTGGTAAAATTTTTCAATATTTGCCGTAATGAACAATAATAGTGACAATGACAATCATATCTGTCATATAATACCACACAATATCAACATCAATTTATAAATATAAACATACTAATAATTTATTATTATTATTAAACTGAAGTCAATGTTTAGTAAAAGCAACATCAATGTAAGCACAATATACAACTAAATTGCATAACAAAATTCAGTTTTATAACAATTTTGTTATAAAATTAACAAAAATTCTCAAATAATAGCAAAAATTATTCAAATTAAGACAAAACAAACAAAATTTGGCCATCTATTATATATAAAAAGCACATAATAATGGACTAAAATATAAAAATAATAAAGTTTAAATATTATTTTAAAATAACCCTTAAAATTTTATAAATTACACAAATTAGCAACCAATTTTAAAACATAATAATTAGGTCCTTAAATGTTTTTTAAAAAATTCACTACACATTCATTTTAACTCCAATTCAAATGAATCTAGTGGTAATTAAAAATTTTATTATATGTTTAGTTTAGGAAAAAAAAAATTTAAAAAAATTTTAATTAGTACAATTTTACAAAAATGTGCACATATATTGGATAAACAATAAAATTTTTGTGTTTCAATATGCATGTTCAAAAATTCATTACACATTCATTTTAATTCTAAATCAAGCAAATTTAGTAGCAATTTAAAGTTTTATATGTTTGATTTATAAATAATAATAATAATAATAATAATAATAATAATAATAATAATAATAANTTATAAATAATAATAATAATAATAATAATAATAATAATAATAATAATAATAATAATAGAGGATTCTAAATATAATATCCAATCAATGCAGTTTTATCGAAATGTATACAATTATAAAAAAAATAGTAATATTTTTGTATTTAATATTTATCTGTGAAAATTCATTATACATTCATTTTAACTGCAATTCAAGCAAATTTAGTGGCAAATTAAAGTCTTGTTATTCCAAAAATAATAATCAATTGATATAATTTTATGAAATTGTGTACAACTACAAATAGAGAGCAAAATTTTCAAATTTCAACATTCACTTTTAAAAATTCACTACACATTTATTTTAACTCTAATTCAACTAAATTCAGTGCCAATTTAAAGCTTTATATGTCTATTTTATAGGAAAAATGATAGGTTTTCAAAACCAATATACAAATTATTCAAATTAGCTTTATACATTCATATTTTTTTAAATTATACAAATTAGTAAAATATTTTAAAATATGACAAATTGGTCTACAAATAATTTTTCAAATTACAAAATTTTCAAAGCTTAACATACACACTCTCACAGACCCATTTTTAGTTACCACTTGAATGAGTTTTTGGTACTCCCTAACATATTTCTAGCCTTCCAATATATTTTTCAGCCTTTCAAGATCATTAATCACAATATTTTTCTAAACAAATCAAAACAAAACATTAGCAACTTCAATAACACATACAACACTTGTTCAACTTAAAAAATACTTCAAGTAACAAAATCTTAAATTTTTTAGTAACAACACCATATTTTCTAGTTACATGCTCCTAAACACAACAAAACCATATCAAATTCAACAAAATAAAAAACATCAACATATATAATACTTAATTAAGCAAAATAACACTTCTTCAAATACATAATCTCAAATTTTCTCAATACTTCTTTAACCAACACCATATTCAAATTCAAAAATATGCAAAAAAAAAAAAAAAGAAGTCAAATTATATAAGTAACAACTTAAAATTAAGCTCACTAAAGGTAAATGTGTAATACCAACTTCTAAATTTCTAATCTATAACTTTTTCCTTTGCCAAAAATTGGTAGAAAAATATTTGTAAAATAAGAGAAAGGACAGATGAGAATAAAAAGAAAGAAGAAAAAACTATGTTTTGTTTGGCCAAAAGGCATTTTGGTCAAAGTGTATTATGTTTGGCTTATTTGGTTAATAAGTTATAAAAGTGGCTATTTAAGCAAATCAATCTTAAAAAATAGTTAATTTTAAAAATTTTCCAATTTTAATTATAGTAGTGTTTAAGGCCTTGAATTTTTTGAGCCTAGTTTATAGAAAGTTGTATTTAAGAATTTTTGTTTGGAGTTGTGCAAGATGTTTTATATAGGGTTTTGAAAAATAACTTAATTTTTAAGTCTATTTATCTTTATTGTCCAAGTCCTAAACTTCTTATGTTTGATAAATAGTACTCATTTGATGAATTTCATCGAAGGAGATTAGTGTAAAAACAATTTTTTTCAATGTATTATTTGTCGTTTCTCAATAAATTTCATTAAGAAAGATCATTTTTATACTAATTTCTCTCAACGAATTTCATTGAGGGAGTACTATTCAACTTAAAAGTCAGGGGTAATTTCATCTAAATACTAAACTCATAACTTTAAAATGTAACAAAATTCTGAATTGAGCTAAATTTATAATTGAACTTAAAAATAAGACCATTTTTATCAAACATCCTTTTATATACAAGTGTGAAAATTGGGAACGTCCATAATATAGAAAGAAATTCTTTCAAAATGTTTGTAGGGAGTACTGTTGACCATAATGTGACATTAGGGATGGGAATTTTTCCCTTAAATTTGCTAGTAGCCATGTTCATGGGGCAAATTTAGTATGCCTCTTAGTAAGTTTAGAACCCTGTAGTAAGTTTGGAATGAGTACAGGTGCTGATATATATCGACGAGTATCCACAACGAGCACTTGTGAATATTTATTTTTTAAAATTTTTTGGTAAATATGAAACGATGTCATTTTGATGTTAAAAAACAATTAAAATGATGTCATTTTGATTAATCCCAAACTTTTAAATCAACATAGATAGCACTCAGCAAGATATTAAATGTTTAAAGCTTTTCCTTTTCATCTAATCAAATACTACGAGTAACATGTTGTCATTTCAAGTTTCGCCATTTAGTTTTTCTCTTTTATTGCTCCAGTACTTGCTTGAACTTTGAAGGAGCTGTAAAAAATTTTCAATCATTTTATTTCAATTTTGTAATTTTTTTTAACAATTGATGATTTATTTGAATTGGATTTTTTTTTCTCTGGGAAGAAAATTAAGGGTTTGTTTCTTTCTTTTAATGTATGTTGTTTTATTGTTTCCACAAGTTGATTGGTTGATGTGTAAGTTTTGCTTTTTGCTTGTTTTGGATCTTAGTGGGTTTTTTTTTTTTTTTATCTTTTTTTTTTTGTTTGTGAGAGGAGAAAAAGTGTGCTGATTTATTAGGTTATATTGTCTTTTTTTGAGAAAGCATTAATTGATTACAGGACATTTTGTATGCAAGGCATAAATGTTTTTTAAACTTGCTAAAGTGATTTTTTTGACTAGTTGATACTAAAACGTACCTAGAAGTGGAGACAAATTTTTGAAATTTTTTGAATTAATGATAAATATAAAAATTTGAATAAGATTGAATGGAAGAGTTATGATGTTGAAAATCAATTTTGAAATGAGCACATTCATAATCTTGATCAATACCGATAATATGCAGAATTTAAATTTGGAATTAATAAATTGGAGCTTGGAATTGAAAAGTTAGACGATGATCATCGTTGACAAAATATGCAATGAATTGAATAGTTAGTGGATTGAAATAAAACTCCCTTGAATATGAAAAGCAAGTTGAAAGCATAAATTTTTTGAAAACATAAATTTTATTACAGAGAATATGGAAAAACAAAAGATGTCTTTTTACATTGATTTTTCTTCTCCCCTTATAATAGAGGCTTGAGCTCTCTTATATACAAACTAAAAGTATAGAAATAATTGAGTATACATGATTACAATTGAATAATTGAGCATTACTTTTCAAAAGCATTGTTGAGCATGTGAAGGAATCTTGAAAAGCAGACTTCTTTTGATACATGCTTGTCTTGATAATTGAGCAATTTTACTTTTCCACTTAAAAGTTATTTATCTTGATTTGATCATTGAGCATCTTTATGAGTCCTGATGTTTCCCACTTAGATTTGAGTAGATAACCCTTCAGAAATCAAAAGGGTTTTGACCATCGATTGGATTAGAGATGTAATTGGATTCTTCACTATCATCCTCCATTTGCTTAACAAGTTCTTCGAACATTTTTGCATAAAAATGTTTCTTCTTCTTCTTGTCTTTTGAACAAAGAATTTTTAGTTTACTGATTGGTGTTGATGGCGAGACTATTCAATCCTTTTCTTGAGGTTCCTTAGGGGGCGGTTGAAACAACTCTTGAACTACTTTCTGGATCTTCTGGTAGTCTATGAGCTAGTTTTGCATTACAACCATATTAACTTTGTGTATGTCAAATTTATTTTACAGTGTAGATAAATTTGTTCAACTAAATAATTCCATAACATAATCTATGGAGTTTGAAAATCAATATGGAAGCAAGTTTTTGGTATAAAGGCATTGGGATACACTTTATCCTTATACCAAAAAATTGAAAAAAGACTAAGTTTTTTTGAATAGATTGATTCATCTAGACCAAATAAATACCACCACCCTTGAAATCATGAAGGCAATGTTTTTGGACATTAATTATTCAATTGAAAAAAACATGAATGGTTATATGCTTTGACATAAAAAGTATTAAACCAAACATGTTGCTAATCAATATAATTGAATCATGTTGGCAAGAAATTAACGAGTTGTATGTAGAGATACAAACTCATTTGAGCAAAGGATTTTATTAATTTTGCAAATTGAATAATTAATTTGATCAGGGTTTTGATGGTTTGTATGGTGTGTAATTTCTACAAAATTAGTATCCACAAGTACCAATTTGTAGAACTTACGATTTAGGGTAAGCTGTAACAAATTAAGTATCATTGTTCAATAGTCATTTGGCCAAGTTGTGAACTTTTTTCTTTAGGAATTGATTCAATAAATAGGGTGATTTGAATATGTTCGATTTGCTGTTTGGTTTGGTAGTTTGATTTTTTTATTGAGCTTAAAGGGTAAGTTTCTGGGTAGATATCCCAGGTTGGGTAGATGGAGATTTGAGCAAATTTGAATAAGAAAAAGTGAGAAATTGAGAAATCAGGATAAGAGTGTTTTTACCTATCCCTTAAGCCTTGATTGCACAATCTTAAGCCTTTATTTTTGCTTTTTATCTATCATAGTGTTTGAGTACTCACTCTTGCTTCCTTTGTAAGAACTCTCATGTATAGTTCAAAAGGGAATTTTTCTTACCTTTTATATAAACGATTTGAAAATCAAAGTTTGAAAGAATTGCCTATCATGTGGCAAAGATTTGTTTTGAAACCAAAATTTTGACATCTTTTTATTAAAACTTCTTTTGCATATTTGCAATATATCCATAAAAAAAAAATATTAAATAAATCATCTTAAAATTTCATAATGCATAAAAAAATTGACAAATTTTTTTTTTTTATTGTTGAATAATTCTTTTGTGATCTTGACCATATCCTCGAATGGTATCTCATAATTGATTTATCAAATGATCCATCTAACCTTTATTTGAGTATCCCTCTATATGTTACATCTGTAGTATCAGTTTCTACGATGAGGAATGCATTAGGATTTGGAACAAGAAGGCATTGAATGGTTTGAACCTTCTGTTTGATCATTCTTACTACTTAAGAATGTTCATTAGTCCAAACAGGTATATTTTTTTTGCAATCTTTGATACAATAGTTGACAAATTGTATTAATATTTGAAAAGAAATCAGCAACATAATTGAGAGATCCTAAGAATCTCTATAATTGAGTTTTATCCTTGATTTCATTTGAAAATTTTAAAACAAAATCTATTAACTTATTAATTGGTTAAATAGTACCTTGGTAAATTTTATGTCCTAAAAACCTAACCTTAATTTAGAATAATTTTATCTTTGTGCCTGAAACTACATGACCATTTCATTTGATTGTTTGAAGAAAAATGTCTAGGTGTCTGAAATCATGATCTATAGATTTTGAGAAAATTAATACATCATCAATATGGACTATTGAAAAATATTTGTAAGGGTTGAATATCTCATTCATAATGTTTTGAAATTCAGATAGAGTAAAAGTAATTTTGTATCTATCTTGTTCATCTATCTGGATTTGTCAAAATTCACTTTTTACGTCAAATTTAAAAAATATAGTTGAGCTATAAAGTCTATTGAGTAAATATTTTTTATTAGGTATACCTAATCCATTGAAGGACTTTGTTCAAGGGTTTGTAATTGATCGCTAACTGCAGAACACCACGTACTATTTTAGAATTTTTGTTGACATAGAAGGCTGAGCTTTGGTTGGAATTTGTCTTCATTGAAATCTTTTTTATGTGGGAGTTGGACTATATATTTTTTCCTTTTCCAAAAAGCATTGGCTAGGTCCTAGTATATTTGCTCTTCAAAAAGTTTTTGAATCTTGTGAATCCTTGTCTAAAGGAGTGGATTCTCTAATTGATTTTCAACTCTGGCATAATTGATCTCCTTTTATAAGGCTTAAGCATGACTTTCTTTATGCTTGATAAGGTTAATTTGATAACATCTTTATGATTGATTGCCAATAGGAATTCGAACATAATTTTAGTGTCTAGCATTTGAATATGGATTCATTTGTTGTCTACTTAAAAGGGATATATTTGAGTAAAGAATAAGGTTCTAAAAATGATATTTTGACTAGGATTTTTGACCAAAATAAAATTATTTTTGAAACAATAATTTTGATTACAGATTTGGGCCTTGGACAATTTGTACCTAACAATAAAGCTTGATCCGTTTGCACTACTAAGTCTTTCAAAGGTCTTTTTATAGTATTGGGTTAGTATTATAGCTTTTCTGATACAGTTTTGGTCTGCACCAGAATCTATTAATGTAGTAGTATTGAGATGAAAGTTATTTCCCATATATAAGAAAATATTGATATACCATTTTTGAAAATTAATACGGTTAATAAGTTGAACAAAATCACTATTATTTAAAGGTTGGTTTGGCATATTACCTTAATTGGTTTCAGCTTGCTAATTTGCAGTTTGTTCAATAATAGGAGTTTGTTGAGATCCAGAGTTTTCTAATAACTCTAATCTGACATTGGTTTGAAGTTATTGCAGTTGTTAATCTTGGACTTGTTGTTTTAAGTCTTTAATATGTCTTTTGAGGAGCTTAACTTCTTTCTAAAGTTCTCGTGTGGTAACCTATTTGAAAAGGTTTTGAGTTGAGTATTTCTCAAAGATCTTATTAAGATTGAAAGGTTCTGGAATACTAGTTTATTATTCTTGGATAATAATATCCTTGAGTTTGAGAAAATAATCGCACCTGACATCTGGATTAGCTATTTTGTCAATAAAATCTAATAGGAATTGCTTGTTAGGCTTGTTCTTATCAATCATGTTAATATGAGTACAGTTACATATACCTTCAGAGTAAGTGCAACTTTAAGCTTGACCACTGTCCTTAAAGGTTTGGTCAATTTGTTAGATTTTACCAGAACTACTGAATTCTTGTGTGCTTGATTCCTCACTAAGTAAGAGTTGAGCAAATTTGTTTCTGAGGTCATCTTGGTCATTAAAAATTTCATTGATCTTATTCTTGGTTCTACAGTTGGTTAAGGTATAGCCTGGTTTTTTACAAATCCAATAGATTAAGTCTTTCTTTCTATTGGGCCTGTAAGGTTTACCATGTTTCTTGAACTTTTTGTTTTCTAAGCTTGGTATGGTAGGTAATTGCTTTGGGTTTGAATTTCCTCCTACGAGATGAAGGTTAAATGTTTTTATACCCGTATTGTTGACAAAAACTTCCTACAGTTTGGCTAAGCAAAAACTTATCAATTTTACGCTTTTTCTTTTATTCTTGGCATAGGGCTAAACCTTTTTTTTTTTTTTTTTGACAAAAGTAAAAAATTGACCATAAGTAATTAAATCCCAAGGAATTAAACTTCTTCTTGTGAATTCAACTAACTTTTTGAGAATCCTATCACTAAAGAATTTAGGCAAACTAGAAATGAATCTTTCTTTCTAAAAAGATGCATTACATTCTTAACCCTGAAATATATGTGTGATAAATATATCTTGATACTAACGAAAGTCACCTAAGGTTGGACATCTAATGTTGGTCAAAATAATTTTTGAGTTTTGGAGTTCTTATTGAGGGTTACTAATGAAATGCATACCAATTGTATGAATAAGCACTTCAACGACGTTTTGTTTTCCACGTTCAGTTATGAAACCTTGTTCATCTTCTATTTAAAATTTTTCTACATGATTGAGAATGTTTTGTTGAGCGTGAGTACCTAAGCTATTGTCCCACCAATAGCGCAAGGAACCTATGAATTCTGCCGCAATAAATTTTGCAGTAGTATGGTTAGTATTTTTGAGGGCTTTATAGGCTATCACAATCATCCTTAATTCTTAAAGCAAATTCATAATGTCATACTCAGATCTACTATCTATGTTTCATTTATAAATGGCTTCACCGGTATGTTGAGTACTAACAAATTTTGAGCGTTATTCGTATTGAATATTAGGTGGAGTGGTGTAGGATAATAATTCCTAGTTGAGTTATTTTTTCAATTATTTTTTATTCTAAATTGACATTGAACTCTGTCAATCTGAACTGGTTCAGCATTACTAGTTTGGACACTATTTGTTTCATTTATGGTATTAACATTTGAGTTGGATGATCCTGGTAACATGATCAATTTTTTGCTAATTTGATCCAATAAATCAATCTTTGGAAAGGTAATTGGCTCATGAATAGGTTGTGGTTTGAACAAAGGTAGTGAAATGTTGAAAAAAATTGACTAGGTTGTCTAATCTAAAATTTGTCAATTTTATCTTCTATTTGATATTGAATTTTTTTAACAGATGCAGATGCGAGTTTAGAGGTATTCGTCCCAAACTCGTACTGCTACCATCCCTATGTGACACAAACTATTATTTCGGCGATAACAAAATATGCCATTCAATGAATCAAATGAAAAAGAAAAATATGTCATTCAATTAAGAACTAAAAATCAAATAAATGAGTTAAAGCTTATATTTTTAATTGTTCCATTTTAGGATATTTGCTTATGTGTATATGATTGTGGTAGTTGTGTAAACTCATTTGGTTTGTAAAAAATACCCTTTCAAAAATAAAAAAGGACCAAAATGAAAATTTTTGAAAATTGAAAATAAGACCAAAATGTAAGATTTTAAAACTAGAAATAGAGACTAAAACATAAGATTTTTAAAAGTTGAAAAACAGAATGGATGCAAATATAGTCTGTTGAATTGTACTGTCAAGATAGAATCAAGTAAAATGACCGATTGAATTGTCAAACAAATCAACCAAAATTTTGGATTTTAAGATAAAAATGTGAGATTTTCAAAGTTCAAAAATAAAATGGGTTCAAAATTTGGTTGACTGAATTGTAGCATCCAATTAATTGAAGTAAGTGAATTGATTGACCAAATTATTAAAACGATGAATCAAGTTTTTATTTTTGATTTTGATTTATCTGATTAGTTGAATTTGACCTAATGGTTGATCAAATTAACTTAATTTTTGAAATTATTGTCTGTAGCGAATGGACTATATAAATTAGATATTTTACACTTTGTCATGCAATTTTGGGCAAATGTTTCAAACCCTAAGTACTTACAAACATCGTTCAAGTTTCAAAATCAAATATGGAGTTTACAAATTGCTACATTCACATTACACACCTTGTTCTCTTACATGATATATTCCGCTTGCTTAAAAGACTATTTAAAGAGTACTCTTACTTTATTTCTTATAATCTTTTATAAAAGAGTGAAAGAAATGGGTCTTTTATTAGGATAATGTGACATTAGGTGATTTGAAAGTGTGATGACTTGTAAGTATTGAAGAGGTACCAAAAATTTTCTTAATTGAAAATTGATTCTTAGGATTCAAGGTTTATTCTTCCCTTAAGAATAGTGATGTTAATTTGAAAAATTCTTGGAGTTTCAAGACCTTTTCATAGTGAAATCTTCAGGTTGAACTTAAAAGAATAGAAGTAGAAAAAGGTTGTATTGAACCACTATAAATCTACGTGTTTTATCTCTTTTCCTCACACTCATTTGCTTTATTTGTTGTTGGATATTATTTCATTATTTTGCATTGTCCATATTGTTAATTTTGGGATTATGTAGAAAAAGTAAATTTTTTGTGTTAGTTTTTAAAAACCCAATTCACCCCTATTTTTGGATTACACATTGGTATTTTATATATTTTTCAATAGTTTGAATTGACATTAATGTAATATTATATTGCTTGGCAACTGATCTTGTAATAGGTTTAATTATAGGAAAAACATAAAAATTAAATTTACGTTACTTCTTTATTTTTGCTACTTAAGGTAATTTGAGATACCCTGACTTTTTTTAATTGTAAGTGTTTGAGATAAAATTCTACATACATTATTTATTAGCTCAAGGTGCTTAAATAGCCATTTGACTCTAAAGATAATAACAAGATAATAAGATACGAATCAACATAAAATAAGCAAATATATCCCTTATTTAATAGAAACTATATTATCCTATATTCAATGTAAATGAATACTCTAGGCGAAATAATCTTTCAATAAGAGTCCAAGTTTCTATCACCTAGCATGAAATCTTACAATCACATTACTTTTTATCTTTATAGGTGTACTTCTAACAACAATTAGGACCGAGGAATTTTTGTTGTAGAAGTCGAAGCGCAATTAGCATTTGGGCAATCTTTTAACTTTGATCCAACTTAAGGCGTATTATCCAAGAGGATGACAATTGATTTGCTGTCCAAGCAAATTTTATAGTGTAATGATGTACATTGTGTAAACGTCATTGATTAAACTACTAACCATGTTGAATTTGTGTGTGTGTGTATTTGATGGCTAAAATAAATGAATCAATTACCTCACATAAATACGATGAATAAGGTGAACATTGGTTTAAAATAATATGATATAATTAACATATTGTAGCAACTTCTATGTTCATTGTAATAAAAAATAGGTAATAAAAAATAGAAATGAAAAATGTTATACGGACCGCAAGTAAATTCATCTATACACAAATGAAAAAACTATGTACAACTCAAACTTGAAAAACTCTGAAATTCTTTTGCAATTAATAAATGACAAATCTTCCCATATAGTCAAAATTCTCCAAAAACTATCTAAAGACATCGACCAAAAGCCAAAAATCAAAACTTCAACTAAATATGAAATTTTTTAACAAATTATGCAGATGTTGAACTTTACAAATTAAAATAAGAGCATATTGCAAAGGAGAAATATTTTAATTCATCTCAAATTAAGTTTGATCTTTGGAATGAGTGATAATTAAAGTTCAGACTTGAAGAATAATATTTGGTCAGAAAACTCAAGTACAACATACGAAACATATGTTATGTACAATAGTCATTTTAGTCGTATATCCCCCTTACACATTGAATTGGTACATAAAATGCTGCAAGCAGATGCCACAGCCCCGTGTTGACCCTTGGAAGCAAGCAATCTTTATGAACAGTATCCTAAAAGTTGACAGAAGGAGCAACCTATCTACTATGTTATATACTCACCTCTTAGAAGCATTAAAAGAGGCTTGTAAATCAGCAAAGCGAAGAGCTCTTTACTAGGAGAAAATTCTAATCTGCCATAGATACACAAAACTATCATGTTGACAGAAGATAAAAAGTGCATTATTAACATAAAAGTGACAACAAACATGCAGATACCTTTTTCATGTTACTGATTTCCCTGGCATTTGTAGAAAACAAATCTAAGAATTGAGCTCCAAAATCGTACACCAAACATGGCACTATATTGGGCCCTGCAATATGTTATCATACATTATCATGGTTCTGATTTGAAAAAAAAAATAGACATATATCCCAGTAAGTGCACTTAAATTAATGATTTTTTGTTAATTTTTATCACTCCTCAGCAAATTTTTATCTGCATCAGTGCTAGTATCTTTTGGGCACGCCTATTTCTCGCCCTTTACTGCAGGACTTGTAAAAGTCCCGTTAATCCGTCAAATTCAATCCACTCTATAAGCATGACATCTACAAAACATACTTTAAGAGATTATATCTGCAATAAAAGGGCAAAATATTACCATGGCATGATACTTTAGGGACAAAGCATCCTTTATCTGAATTAGAGATGGATCTGGAGGCCTGTGAAACAGCAAGTGTGCTATGGATCGATCTATGGGATTTGTATCAGTTTCCATATCAATAAATTCAGCACACCTGAATGAGAGCCAATCTATAATTTTAGTAGAGAAAAAGAGAAAAAAAATTATGAAAAACACTTAACCAGCAAAAGTTTACAAGAAGAAAATAGAAATTAACAACTGTACAATTAGACTATATACTCAATGAAAAAAAAAATTGTGGAAACTTTCAATTCAGAGCCTAAAAGCCAATTTACAGTCTCAGACGCATCATAGGGCACAACTTAAATTGGGCTTGTATTTTTGTGTGCGCTTTTGTATCCATTCTAGTATCATTTTCTATTTTACATAAATTTTGGATTTTAACATATGGCTTGTGTCACACTTTCTACATGTTTCCTTTCAATAATGCTAATATTCATCAAAGGGGCAAACTACACAACACATAAACATTTTACTGAAAGAAAAATCAGTCCAGCCTAAGAAAATTTATCAGCTATGCTATTTGGCAGGATTTGTGATAACATATTTTGAACATATTTCTTGCATGACCGTTGAATCAATATACTTTCCACAGATGAGATTAAATATACTAGGCATAAGTAATGCTCCACAATTAATCCACACTTGAATTTTTTCTCAAATATTACAGGTGCATTAATCCAATGATTTGAAAATTGTCAGAATTTGTCTAAAAGTTTTGGTGCTGTGGATCCTTCTCCTATGTGTGTGTGTGTGTGTGTGTGTGTGTGTGTGTGTGTGTGTGTGTGTGTTTTGCTTAAGTACTCAAATCTACCAACTATCAAACCCATAATGTTTAATTACAAGAAAGTGAACGAAAGCCCAGATCCTTGTCTACTTATGTATTAATATATAGATGTGAGACAGTGCGCTCAATGATCTTCACAGCATGAGTTGAGAAAATAATACCATGTGTCTTAACCACAAATAAAAATAAGTGGGTATGGCAAATGAGTCTAAGCATATACTTGTTTGTTTCTTCAGCCATCAGTACTCCACTTGCATCTCTCTCAACTCTGATACCACCACTGGAATTTTCACAATTATGCCTTTGCTCTGCACTCTTAGCCAAGCGATATAGACTATCCCTTATGCAAAGTTTTGTCCTAACGTCCAACTGAAAAGAAACTGGTTCTGCTTAGTCCATTTCAGATGTATTGAACACCAACAAAGAAACATTGTAACAACCAACAACTAGCATGGATATGAAATGCTTTGACAAACACTGTAACAACCAACAACGTGCATGGATGTGAAATGCTTTGACAAACATTGCATCAACCAACAACTAGCATGGATACGAAATGCTTTGATGCATGCAGAGTCTGAACACAACAAAATATGCATTCATATATTTGTGTCAACTAATATATTTAAATTTTGTCATTATCTTGTTCATTAAAATGTTTATAATGAACAGAATATTACAAATGGATGTGTAGAGAATATTACACATGCTTGCAATTACAGACACTGTTGATAGTTCTTAGTATGGTAATTCTTTTCATATGGTTTGCACTAGAGAAATACTAGTTATAATTTTTCATGGTCACTAAGATTTAAATTTCATAAGGCCTTTTCTCAAATATGCTGTTCCTGACTAAAAATGCCATCCACACTACTATGCATTTTCACATTAAGCAAGTATACCCTTTTTTCATTTTACTTTTTTAAAGCAATCATGAAAACAAATATGCTAGATATTCCTAGCGTATTAATTATTATATACATTTCTAAAGTATTCTCACTTCTCCAAGCCTATTTCTGAGCAGCAATACTAATGTCTCCAAAACTTTGATTTCTCAAAATAGCCATTTGCATCCACTATTTTATGCCCGTCTTCTGCCAATATGTTAACCAAGGTTGATGAATGCTGTCTAGGCTCAACATACAAGCAGGCCCCCAATAATAATTTCCATAAATACTATTCTCCATTGTTTCATAACCAGTTCATCATAAACACAGATCTGCCTAAGAGGACATTCCATGTTTGCATATGAGCAAGAAAAGGTCTTTATATCCATTTGTAGGGTAATAGGAAGGTGACAACACAAACCAAAACGGTAAAACATTAGTCAAACCAATGAATGACCCAAATATGCTTTACCTACCCAAGAATCTTGATGACATTAAGGTATGATGTTTAAGGTTTACACTTCCGTTCTTACAAACTAAATACGGAGATGTAGGACGTTAAAGTTGACAGATATGCTTAACAAAGGAATCTAGCATTTCAAATTGTTCTAGAATATCCCATTAACTTTTGTTTCAATAATCCCACATTGACCGCCGACAGGATATGCATAACTGATCTTGTCAACTACAACATAAAACATTGTAGTAGCGCACTTCATACTGCTCTCAAATAATATTTATACATTACTATCATTTATTTTAACTTCTATTTCTTCGATATTCAATATTTTATTTTATTTTTTTATGTTTTGGTCATCTCTCATTGTATTTCACCAATTATCAATGACAAACAACTTTGTGCAACACCATAAAGAATTTTTAAAAAAAGTGGAAATTCACACTTTGAACAATTTGGCCAGCCAAACTATCATTTTGATGAAGTTGGTTCTATAACAACATCAATTCTAAAAACAATTTAAGCAAAGTTTTCTTTATAATAAAGACATCCAATACTTAAAACCTGCAATTTTTTAAATCTTAAACACTTCCAAATAAAAATTCTCTGCTAACTAACTTTCATCACATTAGCAAAACACCACACAAAATTTATTTTTATATGCATATTACAAAGCTCAAAACAACTATTTACATTCTCAAAAGTTCACGAAAGATACATGACAAAATTTTTCTTTTCTTTTTTAGCTAGATTATTGCCAGTCTCTTCAACTATTATGCTTTCAGTATCACTAAGTAGAAATTTACATGCAATGACAAATTTAAAAGCTTAAAGCTAAACAAAATATAATTTAGTTTTCGAATTCTAATAACATTTTAACAAATAATAATGGAGAGGATTTCGAAATTAACATCCACATAGGTTGAAAGAAAATATTTACCTTTAATTATAAATATTTATGTTTAATTAATCTCATATGTACTTTTAGGGTATTATTCCAAGGACTGCCACTCATAATTAGCCATGCATACTTTTGAGGCATTATTCCTAACAACTACTACCAATAACTAACCGTGCATACTTTTGAGCATTATTCTCAAAAACCGTTGCACATAAATGGCCATATGTACTTTTGGGCATTAATCTCTAGTATCACCGCCTAGATTTCATATTTGCAAACCTTTCACTAGGGGAAAGACATCACATCTTGAGTCATCAGTACATAAACAATCATGGCCCATCTCAAATTTTACTTCTAAAGAATTACTTGTAAACCAAAAGTTACATAATGGAAAAACATTTTCACATAGCGAATATAAATTCTTTTCCAGAGCAGAAAATTAGTTCAATTATAACTCATATATAATCAACTTAATTCAATTTCTTAACAGTATATCTTGACCAACACATAGTAATTTAGATAAACTTCTAAGCATCCATAATTCAATTCGATCTTTCATAAGCATCTTCAGTTTTAAAACGAAAATTGCCCTAAACACATAAACACCTATCTTAAAATTTCAAGCTATCAGCCACTTTATGCCTTTGCCGATTTGTCTCCCTACTTCACCTCCTAAATAAAATTAACAACTTAACTCTAACCTATGCATAATCTATTAGCTAAATTTAATTTATTTACAGTTTGACAAAAAAAATTGTATTTTCAAAACAACATTATATTTTAGTAAATACTAGCAAAATCTAAACTTTTAGAAAATAAGCAAATAGATCGTACAAAATTATAGATTTGTACCTAAAAAGAGAGATTTTACAAATAAACCCACTAACCAAAAATTCTATCTCCAATGACAATCCATTGAATTTCTCAATTGATTGCCATTGTATCTAAGTTCAACAATTCCATCCATGGCAGTACTGTGGCAAAACTCTGATTTTCTATTTCATTATGGATTTTCTCTCTCCAAAACAAGTTTTCTCTATCTATAAACCAAGCCCCTCTCTTTCCTCATTTTCTTTTTCTTCTCTTCTTCCTTCTCTTTTCCCTCTCTTCTTTATTTCTTTCTTTCATTTTCCCTTTCTTTTTCTTTTTCTTTTTTTTTTCTTTTGCCTCTCTTTCTTCTTCCTTCTCTCTCCAATGTCAGGCTGAATCCCTAAAACACAAAAATCCTTCACTTTTTATACTTAGCTGGAAATTTTCCACTATGTTACTCTTTTAACCCCTATTAAAAAAAAAAAAAAAAAATCCTATATAATGCATACATATCTATATGATATACTCCATGGAAAAGTGGGTGTTACAGGTTCCTTGGTGACTGGAATATAGACATTAATATTATGATTCTCTCAAGTGATGAAAAGTTTTAGGGAAAACTTACCTGGCACAAACTGTAATATTTCTAATCATTTGGGTGTCAAACCATTCAATTATTTTCAGTTTTCACTCTTTTTCATTTTTTCATATTAAACTTCAATTACAAATGATGTTAAATACCCATGTTACCAAAAAAATCCTAGTGCTGGGAAACCACTATCTGTGGATCCTCAAGTGTAACGGCGAGCACACCTTAGTATCAATGCTCTCAAAGTCCAAAAATTATTTGGGTTAGTGGTGGAAGAGTTAGGTATAAAACCTATTGCTGCACAAATATTCAGATCCTTCAGGTGCCACACAAACACAGAGCCATATGCCCCTAGAATCTTATAATGCCACCAAACACTGTCCAAATAACCACCCATACATGCAAATGACCATATTCTTCTAGAGCTATTATGGCATTAAAACAGAATTTATGTCTAGTTCTGTCAACCGTATACTGATACCTTTTCCATGACTTGCTGAAGCTGACGAAAACTAGTTGCTTCCAAAGAGATTTCATCCAGCACAGAGCTCATGCGAGAGCTCTCTTGCACATTTGAAGAGTCCAATTCTGCAGGCAGTCCTATGCTTTCTTCAACTTCACTATGGTCTTCAATATCTAGTTCTGACTGAACTCGTTTTTTAAGTGAGGGTGAATTAAAAAATGTCATTGGATTTGCTATATTTGCATGTTTGAAACTCGTGAATTGCATTTGCACATCTGGGAAATGAAATGGATTTTCTCTCTTCTCATTTGTTGTCACAGCAGCAGCCTGAAAGGAAGGGCCATGAGAGCTCTCCATGGACTGCACCTGATTTGATGCATATGAAGACTCCTTAGGGGAAGGAGGCATGCGGCCATTGTTTTCAGATTTGCTACCAGATGGAGTTGGACAGACTGAAATTTGATCTGAAGGATGACTGTAATCTAGTGTTTGCATATAACTCAATGAATCAGGTGCTATGTTTTGTTTATGTTGCTGAATGCCTGAGGGAGAAAAACATTCAGGAGATGAATCTCCAAACAGATGCTTCACATCAGAAAACTCGTTCTGGCTTACATAATGATGAAAAGAACCGCCATTTTCCATGTATCGATCTTTTCTTTTTCCCTCTAGTTTATTAGAGTGCTTGAACTGCTTTTTTGGCAAATTGACCTGTGATGCAACACAACACTATTCTACTATGAAAATGAACATTTAAGGCACAAAGAGCCATTTTCTGGAAAATGATCTCTTCAGTAGATATATGGCATACATTTGTTAAACAAATTGTTATTTATCTATTAAAGAAATTGGAATTGGACAACTGTGATAAACTTACGGAGAGATGAGGTTCAGCCTTTTCAAACAAAAGCAGAAATTACATGTCATGTTGCCAACAAGAAAATCAATGCATAACCTGATTTATTCTATGCTGCACAAATTTCTAGTTGCATAAGAGTAACTAGCAAATGATATGCAGTTTACAAGGATATATACACGCAATTTTCCCTTAATGACAGCATCAGTCTTTCTTAATTTCGTGACAAGCACAAATCTTTGAAACAGCAACTAATCTCTAAGTGCTAGTAAATGTCGAACTGGAGAATCACAATTCCTTAACAAAGAAATCCTAACATTCTGAAACTAAATATTATAATGAGGGTAATCTTCACAGTTAAAATATAAAACCAGAAACCTTTCAATTTTCATCAACTTAATCCCTCCAGTTTCTAATGTCATCACTCTGGTTCTTTGACTTCTTTGATCGTCATGCCCATTGTTATGACTAACAGAAGTTGAAAACAACTTATGTCCTTTTGTAACATCAAGAGACATATTTAACTTGAACAAAAGGTCAAATCTCTCATCTTTCACTTTATTGCCAGCAATATTTAGGAATTGGATAATACTGAAAGACATATCCTACTCTTGTGTTAGCAAAATGATTATCGTGCCCACCCTTCAACAGCAAAAAGAATGTTCATCAATAAGTTAATCAAACAAAATAAGACTGTAGAGGCTAGGGTTTTCATAACTAACACCAAAAAAATCTGAGTTGATACATTGCTTGATATTACAAAAAAGTCACATAAGTGAGGACTAACTTGGGTGAAAATGATAAAATGAAGACACAAATTTCAACAATTTGGACTCAGTTAAAATTATGCCCAACTTCAACACATCAAATTTTGTGCCCCAATTTGAGAGAAGAATATCTATTGAAGACAAAAACCAAACAAGAGTAAGTGAACACTATTTAGTGTAATTGGGACCACTAAGTTTCAGGATTCACAGCTATATGTGAGAATGCACACAAATTAATTTGTTAATCACATCACTAACGTTGTGATCATTTCTTGTCGAGCCTTTTGTTTTTGAATCTAGGGGACTTTGCACCCATCTCTTTCACCATTTGTTGGCCTCGACAAGGTTGCCACAGTTTTAGGGGTTAAAAAAGATGCTTGTCTTCTAGTTTCTTTTGTTTTTTCTTTGGCTTTTAGCACAAAGAATCTATTTACCATACATTGGGCTTCTCTTTGTTTCAAGCCATAGTAACAGATGCAAAAATATGTCCACACCAAACATTGATTTTAATTTTAAAGAAAAATATGCACTCTTTGTTTCTTGGCTTTTGGCTATCACACCATCTCTCATGGAACCAGATCATTCTAGCACACGTCAAAATGATTATGAGCATTTTGTTCTAGACAGACAAAAAAGAACCCTTACTTTTTCAGAATCATTTAGCAGAAAACAATGGACTTAAACGATGACCTTGAAAACTCAAGTTATTTAAGCCATGAAATGGACAAACTTCAAGTTTTTTGTGATTTTAAGACAAGCAACAAGGAAGCAAGTAAACTACCCACAATAATGAAAATTTTAAGGGCTGAATAAGTTGTCAACAAATTATAAAGACTTTACTTACCTGCTGCTCATTAAATATCAGGTCATCCTTACTTTGTGATTGTGTATCTAATCCATTCCCAAACAATAAGTGATTAAGGGCAGAATTATCAGCATCCATAGATTTGAAATCAATTTTGTCACCATTGACTAAATTGTTTGTGTTGCAATCATTTGTAGAAACCACAACATTCTCCCTCGAAGCTTCCTGGTGTCCTGACAAGGAATTCAATTTATAACCTGATTTCAATACATCTTCAGATCCTTCACCAGCATTTCCAGGCAAAAACCAGCATAAATCATCTTCATTACTAAGAGTGCGTAACCCAAATGACGAATCACAGTTTCTGAAATATTAAACAAAACGTGTATGATTACAGAAAACTAGATCAACAAATGATAAATAAACATATTTTAATGATATCGATTATAAATAGATGCAGCAGTCATAGAACTTCATTAAATAAAAGGAATTTCTCCCAATATGATGGATAAATTTTAAGTTGAACCTCAAAAAGAAAGGAATTTCTCATTAAATCAGGGACAAATATGAATACTACCTAAACATCCTGTCCATATCTTCAAAATTTCCTATATCGAGCCAGCCATAATCCAAGAGATCATTGCTTTCTTTGTCTTCAAGACCAATATTAAGAAAGCTGAGATCATTGTCTGACTGGGAAATTTGATTGAATGGATGGCGGAACAAGTTGTTATCAACAGAGATACACCTATCACGTAAGATGCGATCCTCCTCACAGAAATCAGCAACCTTATCTATGCCACTTTTTGATCCATGACTTGAAATCCTTGCATCATCAGATGCTGCACTTGTCACTTCTTTTGCGTCACTATCACATGAAGCAGAAAAGGTACCATCATGTGTGTCAGACCATGAACTCTTCTCCAGCATTCTATCCTTCTTGGTCATAAATGGTAAATCATTTTCCTCCATTCCCTGAACATCATATATAGTTGCACTATTAGCAATGATCCTAGTGCCAATCACTTCTCCCCATGGTTTCTTTTTGTTACCACCAAACTGCTCCTGATATTCATTACCGGGATGTGGCACTATATGATCATCATTTGCACCAAATTCATCCCAGACATTATCTTCAAGCTGGATCATAATAAACAACTAGCTGTAATCAGTACATTGTCATCAAAATCTTGTTAAAACAAATAAAATCTGGAAAAAAAAATAATGGAGCTTGAGTACGACAGCATAAATGCGTTGATCAGTATAGAAATCACACATTATTGGTAATACAACCCAATAGAATTATAGAAAACCTAGAGAATCGCCACTGGATTCATTAGAACGTAAACAAATCTGAGAAGAACCAATAAATATATCAAATTAAAATGGTAAAATGTTTAAATAGTATAACAATTATATGTAAACATGAACTAATATCATTGTCTATGTGAAGGCATTACTATTATGTGATTAATTTAATATACAGCAGTCTTCTGCTCCCAATCACTATAGTGTACAATTTATTGTAAACTTAAGCAACCTTACTTCTGAACTTCCAAATAATTGAAATGTGGGAAGACAAAATTAATAATTAACTCTCCATTCATATAAATATTTATTTGCAAATATATGCCATTGTTGCATTACAATGATATCCATTAGCAAAAATCTTCATAGAACGGATTACACTACAATATGTCGTAGCCATAAGTATTCAAGTAAATGAACTTAACATAACTTGGATTTAGAACACCACAATCTAATAGATCTTCAATTATAAGGTCTTTATTGCACCACAAATCACAGGACATTAATGAAATCAATCACTCACTAATAATTAAAGACATGATCAGAACATTGTATTAACTGTAAGAATATATTTTCTATTTATTTTTCATTCAATAACTATGCATGTCACTTGCTCACTAACTAGTTTATAATAAATGCTTATTCGCCCCTTCCTTTCCATAATCTTTTTCGTAAAATTCAAAATGCAAAAAGAGCAAATGGTAACATATTCTTATTCCAACTTAAATTAGTGCTTCCCAGGGTTGCTATGAGCACAAATCTGATGCATTCATATGAATATGTACAAGTTCATATCTCTAGATGAGCTAGAGAACTTCAGCCAACTCTAGAGAGGAAAGGGGGAATCGTTTATTCTCATAATCTCAAGCCTATTCCTAAGAGGAAAACAATATTTCTATTCAACAAATCACACCTCAGATTAGCCTTCAAATTTAGAAACAGGAGTACAACAATAGTAGATGAGTGATAACTACAGAGAATCACTTGAAAAAATAATAATAATAATAATTAAATGACTAATAATCTTCTGACTTTTGTGGGCAGCTAAGCATTCCCCTGATGCCAACCACAGATTCAAGCAGTGGACTTGCCCTAGAGATTGATGGATTCTCCAACAGCAATACTGCTTACACAAAGTTGAGTTCAGCCAAACAACCTGAGAAAGTAGTATTGAGTCTTTACATACCCCATTTAAGCCATACCTTGCAGTTTACAGTTATAAACCTAGATTTCTCAAAAAGTTTGCAAGTTGCATGTTTCGCATAAGGTTATGGTAGAATAGGATTTTTGAGTGATTCATCTTAAGCAGTTGGTCATGGATGACATGGGAGGAAAATGGCACACAGAAATCGGTAACTAATTTATGAAAGACATTGGGAAAGTCCAGTGGATGTTGAAACATCCAGACCAAATGGTGGAAACATTTGCCATGGACGGGCAAAGCTTTTCTTATTTAAAAGGGAGGAAGATAAATGACTTGTAGAGCATTATAGATAAATCAAGGAACATGATATCAAAGCTTGACAAAAATCAAAGTAGTAGAATGGAAATCACTTAAAACTTTCAGCATATACAAGTGTGCATAAGTCCAAAACTGCATCACGCAACATTGAGAAAATAGAAGATATGGCATCATAATTGAAATCTCTTATGAAAACAATTTCAAGTAGCAAAAAGCTTCTTCTATATCTTTAAAGAACATAGAGAAACTCATCTTCAATGACAGTTGCCTTGCCCTCCATTTGGGGCTTTACCTTAATAGATCAATGCAAGAAGAACAAGTCAAACCTGATAAATAAAGTAACCATCGGTTAGGCCAGACTGCTTAGTAAGAGAAAGCCTATATGACCAGTAACATGGATAATACCCAATCATTTGATATCAGAAGAATAACCAAACACCACATTGTGAACTGAGAATGCCAAACCCCAATTAGAATATTGTTTTCTAAAAGTCAATCAAATCCAAGTCTTCCAGAGATTTACAAAGACCACATGTTGAGCAAATTAATAGCATACAAATTAGCCTTGAGGCATCTGAAACCAGGAGATTTACATGAAAACTCCACACCTCCCTTTATAACTTCAGTTTCAACTATAAATCAACTGTCAGCATCAGCACTACACTAGACATCTTACAAACACATCCTAGATTCCAATGATGAGACAGGTGAAACTGCTATTACTGCAACATCCATAAACCTCGAAAACTGTATGGCTTAAACCAAAAGAACCCCTCAATCACCCAAAAGGTCTCAAACTCTGCTAATTTTATACATAAAACTTCAATGAAAAGAGAGAGATACCTTCATAAGACCCTGGAGCTGTTCTCAAGTGAGGTAGACCAAGCAAAGAAAAGTACCTTAATAAAAACCCCAGTGGTAATAATCTTCCAGTAAAATGACCTAAACCTAAGCCATGAGAGACATAAGAAGGCAAGCTTCAACTTTGTGTTATTGCTTTTGGCAATAATTGTTGCTTTTGGCAAGCTTCAACTTTGTCCTATTCTTTTGAATTTGATACAATTTTCTCTCAAATGATAATATTATACGAAGAATATAACTAACCATAATTGAGTCTTTAAAGGGAGAAACCTAAGGCAACAGTGTAACCATCCTACCATGATATTATGTAACAAACAGCCATGCCTTCCATATTATGAAGGCACAGCAAAATCCCAACTTATGATGATGCCACATTAAAACTATCCAGACCACTTCAGCCATTCAGTATCACACTTGGAAATTTTTTAATTTCCTCTTCTTCAGATTCTCACTTCAGCTATTCTACTTTATGCAAACTAATGGCACCATGAATTAAACCCCACCTCTAGTCAGAACATCACTCTCTGCCGCATTTAATTTTTAGAAGCAATCATCTCCTTGAATATCAGGCTGTGAAAGGACCTGGAACCATCATCACAAGTTTTTTCCCACAAGACCTTACACAATCACCTCCATAAAATTTCTTCTTTGAAAATCAACACTTCAAATCTCATGCTAAGAACGCTTTTTGATCCATCCCTGTCCTCATCTACTACAACTTCACCCTGTCATCCAGCTCCATTATTCATTTTCACATTCCCCACTACCAAATTGTTTTAAGCTTTGAACTTGTTTTCTCATATTCTAGTTCACTCGTTTATTTGTCCTTTCACATCCTTGAATACAAGCTGCATTAGTTATCCTCTTAATGTAAGTTTGGTCTTCTTTCTCTCTTTTATCTCTGTTCAGTTTGGTTAACTGGACAAGCTCATTTGGAATTAGTTCTGTATGTGAAGGGGTTTGTTAGAGCTTAATACTATTGTTCAATCCTTACCTACTAGCTTAGCTTTTGGGTCAAATGGTAAATTAACATAGTATCAAAGCAGATTGACCCAGAGGTCATGTGTAGATGCCCCCTACGTAAACTGCATTTGTATTTGTGTGTCTCTTCTAAATTTCTTTTGGGCTTTCTTATCTCATCTGTCTCTGTTTGGAGTTGCTCACTTGACAAGCCCATTTGGTGTCGTTATTGCACATGAAGGGGTCTATTAGAGCTTAATACTATTGTTTAGACTCTTACCTATTGATTTACACTTTCAGGTCAAGTGGTTAACATGGTATCAAAATTATCTGAACAAGGGGTCTTGTGCTCAACCTACATATTCTGCATTTGCATTTCTTTCTTTCTCTTTTGAATTTGTATGGGTGTTTTTCTCCCTTCTATCTTTGTTTAGATTGGTTTATGTGACAAGCCCACTTAGTATCAGTCTTGTATGGGAGGGTGCTTATTAGAACTTAATACTATTGTTTAGGCCCTTACCTACTAGCTTAGGCTTTTGGGTCAAGCAATAACTTAACATCATGATCCATCAGATCTTTTCAAATGGAAAAAGAGCAAGCCTTCACTATTGAAATAAGAATGAATAGAATATGACAGTGACCTGATGCTATCCCAATTCATGCTTCCTGTCTCACCACAAGAATATAACTTTTGTTTCAGAAACTTAGAGAAACCCATAGAGAAATCTTTCAAATATGCAATTTATTGAATAGCGACTAAAAGACTTATAAACAAGTATTCCACTTTTCTGCCTTGAACAATAAATTGTTTCTTTCTCCAAGAGAATATGTGAGGACCAACAATTCTATAATGGTTATAGGTTGAACTTTGATTCAAAGTTTCAGAATGCAATAACCACTTATATCTTTCAAACTTTAGTTTCAGGCGCTCACATTCTCAAACCCAATATCACCAAGACTTCTTCACATCTGGATTTGTTTTCATGATAATAGTAGTATAAGAAAAATGAAACCACGGTAATACAAAAGCAATGAGAAAAGAGAAAAGAAAATGATAACAATAATAAAAACAAGGACAGAGGAAAATAAAGAGCAATCCATTGCTACTGTTAACCTTGCATAACTATCAAAGACCACTAGGTTATATTAAAATATAAACACATGTGGCCCTCGGTAAACATCCGGCAATAAAGAAAAGGAATCCGAATCAAAGATCATAACAATGCCACATACAAAATTAAGCATCCATAGCCTAATAAAAGAAAATCACCATTTGCAGAAATTTGGACAATATTTATGTCACTAGAATCTACTAACAAGGAAAGAAAAAAATTTTAACGTATTGGGTTGAAAAGGAAGAACTACCCACTATATTGCTACACAAAACCACCCCTTTTCAAACTCATGTTGCCTTGCCAGAGGGTTCAAGCTTGTTGGCTATCAAGAGTGGGCGTTCAGCAACATCCCACAATAAACAATAGAATAATTCTTTTGTTGATTCCTAAGAATTACTTTACCTTACAAGGGAGAGAAGTTAAAACGAGGTATAATGTAGCAAAACAATTTTGCATGGTAAAATTGAGGAATAAAGTAAAAATCAATCCCAATTTCATTAGAAACACTAGCATATAACACACAAATGGGAGACTAATAAAAGTATTAGACTGACGGCACAAGCCTCGGGGTTGTATTTCATTTGGTTCGATCGTCACCAAGTGAGTGCAATGATGTATGAGTGGTGATTGGAAATTGGGGGTTGGCAAGCTCCGTGCTCGTGCATCAAATTGTTGGCCCCCATACACTTCATTTTTGCCCCCAAACACAACTATTTGCTTGCAGGTACGTTCCGTATTATGTGTTGCTTACCTATGAGATAGAATTCAACAGTTTCAGCACTCCCGTTCACACTATGCCCTCAGGAACATTGGGGAACTCGAGGAGTGCTCCGCATTTCCAGTGTGCCCTGCGTTTCGTCACAAGGTCGTCTCGGCACGTGGAGTCTCTGCCTGTGGTCTCGAATGCAAAATGTCACGCATGGGCATATGGCCTCAATCTCACTCCTCCCAAGGTTAGCATATGTCCCTCGATGCCACCAACTACCACACCCATCTCTATCCCACATGGCGAGTGGTGCAAGCATCAACATTGTCGAGGAATGCTACCTGATTGATTGTGCTAGTATTCATTTGCTTGTCTCAAAGATTAAGCCATGTATGTGTAAGTATGAACTAATTCAAACTAGAAAACCGCAAATGGCCCATTAAATCAGTTATAGTTTTTTTGATGATGTATGTTACTCGAATAACTGTAGTAATTCTAGAGCTAATACATGCACTAAAAACATGCAAGTAAATGTGATAAAAGTTCGGGACCCTCGTCAAGGTATTTTATCCAAAAAGCTTGTAATTTATTCTGTAAAGTTAATGATATCGTGTGCATATTCCTAAAGGTTCCATGCAAATTCTCTTTATCCTACATTCAACAAACTTCAGGTAACTAATCATTGTTCCACTTAATGTTATGATGGATTTCATGCGTATGACCTTCAATGATTTGATTAGTTCAATATCACATGCATAATCCTAAAACATTCCATTCAAATGCATGTGATATACCTAATTATTGTTATGCTTAATCTTATAATGGATTTCTAGCATATGATCTTTGATGATATAACAAATTGCAACACAAGATGCAGATTGAGTAATATTGTTTCTAGATAATTCAAGAGCTCAACTTTGCAATAGGCACCCACCACACATGCATAGAAAAAGCAAACCAAAATCAACTTCTAACAAGATTTCAAGAGAAATGAACAAATCATTACTGCAAGACATTTTTTTCAGAATAAGAAAAGGATGAATCTATTATATTAATTTGCAAAACTGAATTCTTTAAAGTTATCAACTTCAAGAATTTAACCTTCCCGCCAATCAAGACACTAATTTCTTATAAAAACCACCATTGAAGAAAATAATCTACAATTATGGCTAGGTCTGCAAATTGAACTGATATACAAAATCAGGGCTCAAGATTACATTATCAAAAATAGATTTTGGCACAACTTTGCAATATTAGTAACACATGCAAATTTGTGATGGAAATATTTTTCTAAGAGCACAAGTGAGAACATGCTGCGCTTAAAGCCTTAAAACTTTCCTCTTCATTTATAATATCCTTGGATAAGCTTTTGAATACAAGGGTATAAGATGGAGACATAGCTTCAGCAGAAAGTGGGGTTTCTGGCTAACCAAGTACCTAGAATATAAGGCAATAATGCAGGATATCTTGCTCTTGCAATTCAAACTTTTAGCAGGGTAATTTTCAATATATTGCAGCAACAACCATGCTCTCAGGTTTGTTGTGTTCCTTTACAGCTTTTAAATAGGACCGCACTTTCACCTCTTCTTAACTTAATTCCTTCTCATTGATAGAATACTAGATACCAGTTTCCATGATAAACTCACATTGCATCTTAGACTCAGGAGAGCAGTACCATTATAAGAGTTCAGAATGCATGGTATTCATGTCCTAAAGTTATGATGATGCAACACAATTGTTTTCTCTGATTGTTTTGTGCTTCTCAAGGTTTAAACTATATTGAAAATAAAATGGGAATGGATGGGTGCCATCAGCTCGTGGTCATTGAGTTGTCTTTCCTTATTTGGTTTTGATTTAGCACAATGTAAGTCCTGTGCTAGTTCATTAGTAATACAAAACAATAACAATGTAGTCTTCTTGTATTCTTTCCATAAACAAGTAATCAAAGTGGAAAGATTCATAACAATCTCCTCTCTTCTTTAAAAAGAATAAATAAATGAATAAAAAATGCAATCAGCCACTTTTTGCACCAACTACTTGCAGCAACTTCAAGTGACATTGCCCATACAAATGGCAGCACTAGAGAAGGCCAGCCACCACAAATCCTAGTGCCTTTGGCCTGTCACCATCTCCAGTAACACCAACCTAACCACAAGCTACTGCCACTCTACAATCTGCTCTAATTAACCCTTGCCAAAAACACCCTAGAGAGGCATTATTTTCAGTGATTTTTTTACAACATGGATCATTCTGTCATAGTGAAGGGGCCAAGTGAAATTTAACCAAGAGGTTATTTGCTAGAATTTGAATATTCCAAGGCCTCATCTATAATTAATAATGCTCAATTTCACTTCAGTCTAACCACTGGCGGATGTCTCTCTTGTTTAGCCTCAGCCTAGCAAACTCATCCCTACCAACTATTCTCAGTTATATCCGAGCCATTTGTGGCCTATAAATCAAATTGGAAAATACTTAGCATAGATTTTCCCCACATGTTGTTGCTCATTTGGGCATCTATTTGTTAAGTGAATTAAAAGGGGAAAAAAAAAATGTAGCTGTCAAGTCTCTAGTTTTTTCTCCATGCCACAACCAGATCAATATCTCTGTCTCTTGGGTCATCCTGTACCTTATGGGAAACATTTTGTCACAAACAAATGATGAGATGTTGTGTTTTGCATATTGTCAAAAGTGGGCAAGAAAAATGTTATCAGTGTGAATTGTTGAAGTGTTACAGAGATGGCAGTTATGAAGTTGGACATATTTCTACCAAAGCAGTACACAAAGGAATCTGCTTGTATCTTTGTTTCAAGTTGAGCATTACAAACATCTATTTCCAACTTGAGAGGAGTATTAAAACTGAAAAAGGAATCAGTGCTTATTAGAGTGATATTGCCATTGTGTTCTCTTCTCATCTTAGTTATTGATTTAACACTATTGTACTAATTTATTAGCAATGCAATATATTAACATGGCAATTTCTATGTTTTCTCTTGCCTATACACTATTTCTCTCTCTGTTAACACACTGTACAATGCACAGTGTAAAGGTATGTGTTTTCAAAAGGCTGAAAAACACTAGAAGAGTTATAGTTTCATCCAATGTCCTTTCAAATTTTTTAGGCATATATAGAACAAAGCAAAGACACCTACTCAAAAACCCTAAAACTAGTTTTATATTGACATGCAATATTGGAGAAAAATATTGTTCATCTTATTGACAATTTTTTTCTTTTTACCATTAAGTAAAATCTTTTATTAATTAAAATCACATCCCAACGAGTGAAAATGTCAACTAAAATCCTTCTAGCTAGTTTTCATAGGCTCCAGTCGCATAAGAGATTAGTTTCACCATAGATAGATTTGATAATACTATCTGTCAAAACAGTTGATTAAATGGAACAGTAAAAAATCTCAAGAGGGATTACGCTGTACTAAAAATAACTTTGAATGCATGGCACAATACTACAAAATCAAGCATAACCGAATATGAGTACATGAATCAGAAATACACAGTACAGGTATATTGTAAGTTTAGAAGAAGAAAGTAGGGAAAAACCTACCTCATAAATACACGACTCAGACATTCCTCCAAGATATCTAGCCACCACTAAAGACCCATGCAGTTGCCTGATCCAACATCATGTTTACGCTGGAAATATATCCCAAACGAAGCTTTCTGAATTAGAATGCAAATAAATAAAAGTATCAGAAGAGAGCTTTCTATTCCAGTCATGACAACCTAGAAGTGTATATAATAATAAGAAGATAATAAGAATTCATAAAAAATATAAAAAAGGAAAGAAAACTTCAAGTCTCTGCATCAAGTTCTTTCCTTATTGAAGCATAAAATAAGAACTGAACCCAATGAAGTCAATTGGAATTGATAGATTCAGAAAGAAATTTATTACAAAATAATCATAGGCCATATAACCTTTTGCTTTGAACATTTAAAAAGATTTAAGCTCTGTTATAAAATTAATAAGAATGAAACTTAGAGATTTACATTTCCGTTAGCCTTTTTGTTTTCAAAAGATATTGCGTGATAATGAAAAATAACTACCAGGTCCAATTATCCCAACTAAATTGGACTATTTCCCGCAATCCCAATTGTTTAATTAATAAGATTCTCTTTTAAGTTTTCTCTTTTACTGGTTTAAGAATGAAGCAAAGCATAAACTGAAGAAGTAAAAAGATTAAAATTTTGGTTAGAAAATGCAAAACATATTTACAAGCTATGTCAAACAAAATTTTCCATTTCGTACTTTAGATTCAATCTAATGTGACCACAAAGGAAATTTTCCGTTTGCTTTTTATGCTAAAATTCTAGCTCTCATAGCTTATGTCAACATGCAGCCATTCTACAACAATTCGCATATTTAACGCAACGATAATCTCAGATATATATACATACATACATACATACATACATACATACATACACACACTGTTTATTTATTTATTTTGGAGATTTTAATGTCTGGCGGCAAACAATGAAACAATTCTTGAATCTTTTAAATTCTAGAAGTTTCACAGCACCAAACGGAACGGAAATCAACAAAAATTCCATTAAGAAAACAAAACCAGCACAGATGTCCCATGAAAAACTCACCCGAAACTTGAAACTTTCCTAGCAGCCAAAAGTTTAGCAGGAAAATCCGATACTTTCCCTGAAAAATTGATGATTTCAACAGAGGTACAACTATCCCAGCACCAAAACGACGCAGCTTAGCTCTAAATCAAATCCTTGTTGGAGGTTCAAGAGTTTGCGCTGTGTGTCTGTCTCTCAGGCAAGTACTTGAATATTTGTTATTTTTAATTATTTAAAAATATTCTATTATTTTTTATCGTAAATAAAAAGAAAGTTATTTATCTGTTGACACGTGGTGAGAAGATCTAAACGACGGAAGTGGTGATGTCAAAATTCGTGGACGAGAGTGTAGACATGACATCCGATCAATTTCTGAAATCATATAGGTCCACGCAATATACTAATGTTTTTAAGTTTTCCACCGAATAAAATAATTCCCCTCTTGACAAGTAATCTACGTCACCACATGGGATCAATTACGTTACTAAGTCGAAGTGGCTAAACCAAACAAGCCTTTCATATCTTTGCAAAAAAAAAAAAAATTAAATAACCAATTTTACAAAACAAGCTACTTAAATAATCAATTTTTAAAATTCCTTCAGCTCCAAAAAGTTAGAATAACTTGCATTTTGCCTATTCGAGCACACTCATTTTCATTCCCACGCTCGAAACTTTTCCCTCACGCTCAAAACTCTCTCTCAAAATAGTCTCTCAAAATCGGCTACGAGGTGGAGTTGACGGCGACATCGATTCCATTGATTTCAGCCAAATTAATGAATTTGACGACAACAGTTTGATGTTTGAATTTTAATGAATACGTTGAATGTTTGTGTTTGGGATATTTAATTATTTATTTTTGTGAGTGATTTGGCCAAACAAATGCCGAATGTCTGGGCGAAAAATGCGGTGATGTTTGCAGCAAGCCTGTGTGGTCAAAACCAAGGTTAAAGCTCAGACAATTCCACCACACACAAATTTCTAAAATTGTGTATTTTGGTCCGGAATTTGAATTTTACAATTTACTCTGTATTTTACAAACATTAAAAATCTTGCATTCTCATTCTCATAAGTTAAAATTTTTAAAATCATACATTTTTGTGCTAATTTTATATTTTGTATTTTAGTCCCTATTTTACAAACTTAGAAGATCTTTCATTTTGGTCCCCAAATGGTCAACTTTGTAAACATTTCAGTTTGGTCCCTATTTTACAAAATTTGAAGATTTTGCATTTGTCCCAAAAGTTCAATCTTGAAAATATTACAATGTGGTCCGCATTTCTTATTTTCCATTTTAGTCCTTATTTTAAAACTTTAAAGATCCTGCATTTTTGGTACGTAAGATTTCTGCTTTGAAAATCCTTCAATTTGGTCCTTAGTTTTTATTTTACATTTTAGCCCCCATTTTACAAAATTTAAAAATCTTATATTTTAGTCCTCATATTTTTAAGTTTTGAAATCTTTCAATTTAATTCTCTAAAACTTTCAATTTGTAAACTAATAAATTGTCGTTATTTGAACAGGAAAAATAGTTAAGGTGTATGAGAAATTGAAAGTCACAAAAATTAATTTTTTTTATGATATTTTAATTTTATTATTATATTTTTACGTGATAGATAAAATTTAAAAAAAATTAACGACGCGCGGTAAAATATATTTTTTAATAAACTTGCCTCGGTATTCTTTAGATGATCAAAATTATTTGCATATAACTCACTGTATATTGCTACAATAGTACGCTCCACCATTATGTTTTCCGGCTGTGAGTTTGATTTCATCACGGGTTTAAAAATTGACCATTACTAAATTGAGGACAATGGGAATCGTCGGCTGGTGAAAAACATATTTTGGAGATAGACAGGTGACTAAATTTAGTGATTTAGACCAGGTGTGTACGAGAGCTTGTATTTCACAGCAACACACGACATCGAGGAGTTACGTTATCGTTGTTCTTCCTGCTTGAGCAGCTTTAATTTTGCAGGGGCCACCAAAATCATGCCGACTACGGAAGAAGATGCACATGTCTTAAATACAATTTATTTTTTTAAAATTTTCATAATTTTTATTTATTTTTATAAAAATATAGAAAAAAAATTAATATTGACATATAAAATGAGAGGGAGTGAATTTTCTATTTTCAAAAACAAAGAATAAAAGAAATTTTTTAAGAATGTATTTAATTTAAAAAAAAAATTGTATTCAAAAACTAATTTTTTAAAATTTAAAAAAAAAATCAGTTAAAAGTTAAAAAAAAAAATTATTTCCTTTATTTTTCTAAGTATCTTGCACACTTTTTCATAATAACTTTTATTCTATTTTAAAATTCTGATATAATTCAAATTTTCTTTTATCTTTCACAATCTACTATGATTAGTGTTGTTTAATTATGTTCTTAAAAAATATTTTTAGTTTTTCAAAATAGAACACATGTTTATTAACCAACCAAATAAAAAGTTCAACGTATGCTTAGTTATCCTAATCATTTCTGCATGTTTTTGATTCTTTTGTAAACAAAATGTATAAAGTTAAGCTTGGAGTTCTTGGAAAATTATGTTTTGGACTAATAGTTCACTCTCTTAAATTTGGGCACTTGATAATGAGACAATTTCTGCACGTGTGCATAATTGGGCAGGCATTTTCTCGTAGGAAGCGGTGCAAGCGAGAAAAAAGTGCCTGAGCTTACAAAGAAGCCTTCAAGGATGAATATGATGCCAATCTCAGATCACACGGTTATCATATTGTAGAGCATCAGTCACTTAAAGGTTTGGATGCGTCAGATTGTGACTCAGTTGTGGTACAGAGAGAACAAGTAGCAGAAATTAAGTTGTGGTTTTTCGGATGCTCAAGTTGGGGAGACGGTTACCGAAGTACAAACTGCAATCCCATTTCTTAGATTGAAATGTCAAACTGGTAACTATACTTGGTACCAAATGTTTCTTGCTTGAGCTTAATAACTTTCTGAAAAATGCAAATGACAAGCACAATAAATAATCAGAAATGTGTTTAAATGGTGTTTCTCCTGGCAGTAATCCTACATGTCAATCCTACACGTCAAGCTACATTATGTTTTCGCCAAATCAAGGGTGTGGTTTTTCATTTCAATTGTCTTTCGAATTCCAGCTTTTGACAAAGTTGAAATGCTTTGCAACTTTTATGGCACATTCTGGAGGAGGGTGGAAGTGTTTTGAAATACCCTCACAGTAGATCGATTTATAACGTTATTGGCAAAACACCCTCACGATAGATCCGTACTTTCCCTTCCATGTGATAACTTATTACAATATACCAAGTCTTGAGATTGACTTTTGATAATTCATGTTCGCTCAGTTGACCTTATGAACGAGGCCATAGTCGGGTGTGACTGTGGTGTATGTCCTGCGGTCAGAGATTCGCCCTTTGGACGATTTAACCCCTCCACTCTTGCATCACAAATAGATATCTCTTATAATAATACTACCTACAATAATAAATTCCACGTAACAAAAGCTTATTGTTATCCCGGTCCAATTTTTACCTTCATATTTAATTTTCATAAATGAAGACATTATTTATATTTATAACAAATAGGTCCTAGCTCTATTGAAATGATAATAAGGACATTATAAGTTTTAATTAATGTCTAATTAAAAAAGTTGATGTTTAAACTCTTAGTTTGAAATTTATTTATTGTGATTATTTATTTTGATTCAGGACATTTATTTTGTTATTTTATTTTAATTTAAAATTCATTATATATTTATTTTGATGTAAGATATAATTGTTAATATATCATATTTATATAAGTACAACAAAATTAAATTATTTTGTATGCTTCAATCTTCAATTTGATTATTGTGACAATTGAATAAAAACTAAATATTTCTTGATAATCAATACGTATTAGTATATAATTTATCTCTGATTTAAAAATTTGTTTCACAATGAGGAGATATTTAGATTATTTATAATATACTTATATATATATATATATATATATATATATATATATAAAAGTGGCCCTTTGGTCGAATTCGGATAGGAAATTGATAACAAAATTGGGGACCTATTTGCTATAAGTGAAACAATTAATATATTTTTTATAAAAATATAGAAAAACAGGGATATGGATGTTATTACCGCGTAAATATAACAAAACGAAAGTGCTGAATCCATTGACAAGTCGATTGAGTCCATTTAGATAACCAGTAGTTGATAAGTGGAGAAAATCTTGTTATTACTTGTAAGCAAACCATAACATACATACAACAAAAAAACAAAAATATTTATTGATTGTTTACCAATATCTATGTGACAAATGTTAGCATATAATAAAATAAATTTTGTCATACTTTTGCATTAGGTAATTTGTCAAATTATAAATACAGATTGAATACTTCTGTATCTTTATGTTGAATACTAATTCTTGTGTTTAGAATATTGATCTTTTTTTTTTAATTTTTTTCTAAAAAAAAAAATAAAATTAAAATATTAGGTACACTTTAAAATTTTAAATATTATATATTTATAATGTTATTTTAAGATTTTGGTTTAAATATAAATAAATAGGTTGAGTTTTAAAAGAAAACTAATAAATTTAGTAAAATATGTACGAATAATTATACTTCAATTTTTATATTATAAGTTTAATCAAATTTAATATTTAAATAACTTAACAAATCCTAAATAAATATAAAATATATATATATGTATATATATATATATATTAAAATTCATCTTTATAAATTATCGTTATTATTATTCTCGATCTCAATGCAAAATCTGATAAGTTCTCGTAATATTAAAATTTAATTTTTGTATTACAAATAGTAAGCAGTGTTTAACAACATAACATAACTATCTAAGTGACGAGAATTGCAGTAGTTCGATATTACCTTATCCATTACTAATATTACCATATAATTTAATATTTTTATCTTAAATATCTCAATTGAATACGAAGTATAAAATATGTCATCCTCTTATAATTCAATTTTTATATTTCTTTAATATCCTAAATAAGCTTATTCAAACAAATAAAATCTTATTTTGATTACACACATCCCTTTATATGAGTCATAATATGCCTTATTATTTTCTTTATAATCTATTTTGTTATAAATGACATTTGAAAATATCAAAATATATAATTTTCAATACTAGGAATTATAGTGATTTTAAGTCCAAATATCATATACACCATTATCACTATGAGAATTGTTTGTGATGTTTATATAAAAGTTCATGTAGTAGTCTCATAGTAAATCGATTCACTATATTGATTTATTAACTTGTATTCATATATTGACTTGATGTCTTATATCATAACATACAATATGTTGTCATTAATCATTACACACACTAATTGTTATATATTATTATTATTCTATCTACGATAATATTTACTTGTGACGCTTATATAAAAGTTCATGTAGTGGTCTTATAGTAAATCGATTCAGTATATTGATTCATTAACTTGTACTCATATGTTGATTTGATGTCTTATATCATAACACACAATATGTTATCATTAATCATTACACATACTAATTTTTATATATTATTAATATTCTAACTACGATAATATTTGATTAGAAATATTTAAAAATAGTATTCAACTAATTAAATTTATTATTTTAAAGATATTATTATATTTATTAAACACATAAATATATAATAATGAAATAAAAAATGACAGATAAATCGATAATGTCACGATAAATAAGAAATAAATATACTAAATATCTAAAAATACTATAAATTGAGAGTATATACTAACATTACTAACATAGGCTAGTGTAGAGAGGTAGTGTGGCTCAACAAATAGGCACCGGACACCAGCATTCCCCCAAATGGCATTGGTCTCAAAGACTGGCATTGACTCTATTTCTATCTTGAAGTAGGTCTCAAAGACTGGCATTGACTCTATTTCCATCTTGAAGTAGTTTTCTAAAGGTGCATCTTTGTGTACTAGACAAGAGAGGAATCTGCCAATCTTGTCTAATCCTACAAAACATCAATGAATCAATTGATCTGAGATTGATGCTAGGACTTGGTACATCATTTTATATGTTCAAATGCTATAGTTGGTAGTTTTACAATAATATATATTATTTGCCTGGTGCAAAAGGTCCAAAATTATCACTGGATTCAGCTTGTGGTCGGAAAAGAGGAGAATCAATTTTCATTTCTGATGGGTTATCAGAGCCCTGGCATCCCCACTTGAGTTCAAACCAGAATTTCGTATTCATACTAGACTTCTCCATTATCTTTGCTGTCTCCAGCATTGGCTCCTTTTCAGATATATGTGTTGTCAGGTTTAGATCAATTTCACTTTCGCCACGCTTCTCCACCATCCCTAATATCTCCGACATTGGCTCCTTTTCAGGCCTGTGTCTGGTCAAGTTTGGATCAGTTCCAGCTTCACCAGGCTCCTCCATTATCTCTGATATCGCCAGCATTGGCTTTCTTCCAGGCCTGTGTGTGGTCAAGTTTGGATCAGTTTTGCTTTCACCCAGCTCCTCCGTTATATCTAAAATATCCTTTATCTCACTTTCCTTACCAGCTCTTTGTGAGGTTGAGTTTGGTTCGGGTTCACTTTCTATTTACTTTTCTATCTCTGACATCACCTGTTGTGGCCCCCAGATTGAGATCGAGCTTGATATTCCTCTAGCTTCCGGGGGTTGAGGCTCTCCCTCAAACTTCTCCTTTCTTTCAATCTAAATTTTCTTTTCTATGCACATATCATAAAATTTTTTCTAAGCAAGGTTCTAGATCCTCCTGAAACAACACAAATGGAAATCCTCATAAAAAATTTCCTCTGCCTCGTATGATCAATTTGAGCTTTGCCCTTTTACCTCTTTGATGTATCCGCTAGCTAAAATATCCGCTTTGCATCTGTCATATTTCTTAGGTGCAGAAGTCTGCAAGCTGTGAGAGGAGCTGATGCTGCAATCACTGAAGGCTTGAATTTTGTAAAGCTGATGTCTGTCATGAGAATAAAAATAATTGATCAGATATCATCAAATGTCTTTTTGTTGCCATGACAAAAACAAACAGAAAACTCGCATATTGGATCTAACACAGATATTCAAGCTATCTTACCGCCTTTTGCTTGGATTATGATCTCGTTAATGGTTCGACGTTTGATGCATTTTGCAATCCGAAACTTCCCAACAAAGAATGACATAAAGCATATAGCTGTTACAGTACACATTCGCCAGTTAAGTCCATTAACTATCCGAAGTTCCATGGCCAGTACGTGATTTTTCAAGTTGTCTTTCAAATTCTTATCTGCCTGTTAGACACATCAATAGACCAGACAAATTCGGGAAATGTATTCAATCTTTAAACAGAAAAATAAATTATGTATAGCAATTTACCGAAAGATTGCCGACTCAGAAATTTTGATCTCTCATGTTCGAAGAAAGGGTAAGACAACAAATGGCAGCAAGAGCTATGTCATGTCTCACATGTCCTAGCACATTGCGATTAAAGAATTTAAATTAACAGTCACAAATCTTCTAAAATCAAACAGTTATAAAATGTTTAGGTTTTGATGTTGTAATACCGGGAGTTTATGCCTTGAAATGTAGCGATGGAAGTAATTCATTGCGAGATAAGGGATGAATGCGTTGAAATTCAAAGATTTTGGAGCACTGTATGCAAGACATGAAATAGAAATAAATTTCAGAATTTGATCAAAGATTACAAGTTTGATTGAATGGAACAACCAATAAACTTGTTCTTCTAACAAGTTCAAAAAACTTGTCAATGGTTTAAGAGAGAGTGGCTGTCTTATCACGTTAATATAAGACTATCAAATCAATAAAAAAAAATTTATTTATTAATAATGAATAAAAAAAATTAAAAATAAATTTTACTTTTAATTAATGTAATAAAAAAATTAATAATTTTTATTTTAATATTTTTTATCTACCACTAATAAATAAATTTTTTTAATTAATTAAATAGTTTTATCACATCATTTATACTAATATAGTAAAATTATTCCACCGAAAATTTTTTTTGTGATTTCGTACCAGTGCTATGTCACAAAAGTTGCATTACTTTAAGGAAAAGAAATGAAAACAATCAGAGAATTAAATCTTTGATGTTCAGGGAGAAAAACGGAGGAATCAAGGGAATTCTTTCATTTTATTAGTTTCCAAATTTAATTCGTGAAAAAGTGCAAAGCATGAACCTTCATTTTCTCCGTTTCTCCAGCAACCAATCAGAACCAATCAGAATCTATGAAGACTGAGACAGTTAAAGTCGTTTGTTCGTTAGGACCCCGTAGTTAAATTTTGTGGCAATTTAGCATTTTTATCAGGTTTATGGTGATTGATCTTGTGTTCTTTTATCTGCGGTTCCGTTGACTAATGGGATTTTGCCAGCACAGTCTATAAATTACATTTTCGGAAATTTATTAAATTGTTTGGATGTTGCTCAAAGAAATGGTATTAAACGCACCATTTCATGCAGTAGAAAATGCATTTGAAAAGGTGACTTTTCTTGAAATATAAACATAGGCACACACTTAAATGTTTAAGACACTTGTAATATAAAGTTCTTATCCAAGAATATCTCAGGTGAAAATAATTTAAAAGTATTTTGATTTATTTCAACCATTCAATGATACATTACAATTAAAAGAATATTTTGATAATGACAAAATTCCCTCAAAATGATTGTAGTTGTGAACTATTTATTTCAACTATTTGTTAATGCTTAGTAAAGAAATGGATCGAAAGTCTTTTAATTTTATATAATTTTTTATATTATTTCTCAATTATTAAATCAATACACTTTTAATTAAATTTCACTTGTATAATTAATACATCATAATTAATACATGTATTAGATTTAATTTCAAAAATTAAAATTGAATTAATCTAATAGTTAAAAAATTAATATAAAAAATTGTATAAAGTTAAGGGCTTTCGATCTTTTCCTACTTAGTAATGCATTAAATTAATTCTTTCATTGGATAAATTTGGCAATTACCTAACCCTTAATCTAGATAAAAGCTAATAATGAAGATGATGATAATAATATTAGGATATATTCTAGAAGCTATTTGTATTTTCAGTTTCAAGGATATTTTATTTTTTGTGTGTGTATATTTATTATTTATGGTTATTGAAAGAAAATGTTCTTTATTCATATACACATATTACTTTTTTATTTTATCATACATATAAATAAAGTATATTTGTGAATTATTTGAATAATTCATTTAATTGTTAAATAATATTATTAAAATTATTCCCTGCATAGGTGATATTAACTGGACAATAATATAATATAATAATCATACTAAATGTCCCCATTGAATATTGTAAGATAGCATTAGAATTGGTAATGATGAAAGTCATATTGTTAGGATATTAATATGGATTAACAGTTGAAAACTATTTTTTAAAATTAACAATAAATCACATGATAATACATGTAGTCAATAATTTGTCATATAATCATATTAGTATGTGATGTAATTTTTGATTAGAGATATTAGGGTGGAACTTGATATGGATGCACCTAATTCATGTAGTATGTAAGCGCAGGATTAATCATGTTTTGTATATTAAAACTAATTTGATCATGTGCTATTTACATTAGAAAAGAATGATGATTAAAATGATATTCGTTGACTCAATATTAATATAGAATTGAAATTTTTGCTGATTCAATTTAGATTTGAGTTTCTAAATAAATATCATTAAATACCTGAAAATTAAATCTCTTACTAGAGTGAATTAGTGTCATATAAAAAAATTTGTAATGATAAATTGAAAACATATTGATTGATGATCGTATCTATATCAATTTAGAGTTTTGATATACCATGAATTTTTACTTGATTAGATTGAACCAATGGAAGGATGTTATCCAAATAGTACGTACAATTTAGATGAGTTTAATGAAGTGTCACTTCATTGTGTTTTAAGAGTTATAGCATGTTACTATATACTAACTATAATCGGTGAATTTTTGAATAGTTCGAATTCAAAAAGTTCAGAATAGATTCATAATTGACCCATAATGAACCTACATAGTTATATCAATAATTCAATACATTGAGAAATACTTAAGAAAAAAAATATTATCTATAAAAAATTAACACCTTCCAAGTAATATAATGGTTAAATATATATATATATATATATATATATGAGTGTTAGTTATATATTAATATATATATATATTAATAATTCTTTAAATTATTTGAAGAATTTTCATAATTTGATATTTTTTATATAATTTAATGTAAATTATATGAGATATTGTTAATAAAGATTATCAAAAGACCTAAATGTAAATTTTTAAAGATTGCCCTTAATGATTAATAATTATTAGATAATTGTCAATAAACCCTTGAAGGTATATCTAATTATTTGCCTAATAGTTAAGTAAATATAATTATTTATAGGTGTAAGACTAAAGTACAATGAATGATAATTATAGAATAATTATCATTTTGCCTTTAGTTCACATTTATCCATTAATTCAATTACAGATTAATTTATAATTATGGATAAATATTTTAATTATTTAATTCAAAAATAAAAATAAATAATATAAAAGGGAATAACTTTACTATTTTAAGTTAAAAAAACAAGCTTTCTCTCTCTAAATTCGCCATTTTCTCTCTTTACAACTTTGATTGTGTAGATTGACGGGGTTTCATAAATTTAAAACTATTTTGTATCAACTCATCAACCTAACAAAATAAAAAACTTATCTATGGTTAATATTTTATACATTTATTTGATATATGTTGGATTTAAGTATGTAATACTTATATTTTTGGTAAGATTTTAAAATTTGTTACATGTTAGGTCATAGAATCTTTTTAAATAATAATAGTAATTTAGAGATCATTCATTATCATATTTTATGTTAACTTATTCTGTATTAAAATAGTTAAATTTAAATGAGTTTCTAAGTAATAGAGACCATCCCCTAACATAACTTCAAATAATGGCTCAAACATAGACGTAAAAAAATATACAACCCATATTAAATTCTCAAAACTCTTTTAGATACATTTTATATATGTTTAAGATACGTTATAGTATTTTACGCATATAAAATTATTACATCGAATAAATACATACTTAGTTTATATGAAATTGAGACATAGGATGCATAGTATTATATATATATATATATATTTAAATATTAAATTTCATGATTTTAGGTTATATTTTATGTTGTATAAGTGTTTAAATTTTAGTAATATAATAACATGATTTTACAATGATATTGTTGTAAATTAGTGAATAAATTAGTTATTTAAGATAAAAAATAAATATGCAAATTTTGTTAAGGATATTTTTGAGATTTCACTTTGGATAAAGATAATATTTAGATGGGTTAAATAAAATCTTGGCCCAATTTGTTAAATAAAGCTTAAGCCCAAGTTCTACATAATTCTACCAACGTATCTATTTTTGTATCATTTTCCACCAAGCTATTTAAGCTCTTTTTCTCTCCCTCTTTCCTTTTGGCTGCCACCTTCATCTTTGCTCAATCAACATTATTGTTTCACATAAGTTTTGGGAAGGTTCTTTAGCCTAGAAAAATCAAGAAAAATAAGCTTTACTCCAAAAGTTTTCTTGATTTTTTACCTAGGATTTATTTGAGAAGAAATCCAGGGAAAGAAATTTTGAGGAAAATTCTAAATTTGGAAAGTTTGTGATAAGTGTCTTGATTATTATTCATACTTAGAATCATATTAGAAATCAATAAGAAGCATGCTATAAATTGTTGATCTTGAATCCTACGAAACCAAAATTTTAATAAATGTAGGTATATGATTTTAGTTTGATTTTATGATGAATTTAATATTTATGTAAATGTATGTTAAATAGTATTTTGATAAGGTGTGTATATAAATATATTTTTATGTTTGAATAAATATAAATTTATGTTTGATTGCAGAAAGAAATAAATTTAGTAATACATATATATATGTAAAAAGTATGAAATAAATGTTGAGTTAAGAAAATATAGGTAGCCAAATTTGGTGTATGTGTGTATACGTTTGTGTATTGTTTCATAGATGGTGGAAGCATTATGAATTAATGATCATATTGATAATTAGATTATGTTAAGGAAATATAGATATGTTTATGTTAAAAAAAAATTTATTCATGAATATGGTGAATAAGATGGGAGGATAAAAAGTGATGTAGGTGAAATATTGTTGGAATGTTGAAATAATTAAAATTTTGAAAAAAAATTATAGATGGATTTTAGTGCAGGATTTTATAAGTATATTTGTTGTATTTAATAGTGATATTTTTCTTAAATTGAACATTATATATTTAACAATGGTTAGAGAAAAATTAAAGTTTTATGTTGGTATAAATTATCATATAAAATTTTATTATTTTTAGGTGAAATTTTAGTATTACGTTGGAGTATATTTTAAGTATGAAAAATTTGTGTTGGAATTGATATGGTAACAAATATAAAGAAATTTATTTAGGTGAGAATTTATACATATCAAATTTATAAAATAGTATGAATTTTGGTGAGATACATTATATGGATTAGCATAAAGATGCCAAGTATATTGAATAAAATTTTAATTAGATGTCTCGATAAATATTAATTAGGAGCATGTGCATTGCATGCATTTTATCAATATCGTATACTTATAATGAACAAAGTATATTAATAGTTTGTGTATAAATAAACTTTTATCTAGGTAAGAAAACATTAGTGAAAAATCCTACACAGTAGGGAGACTAAACTTGGGAGTGCTTATCCTCCTATGAACAATAAGTAGACAAATATTTTTTTGAAATAATATGAATTTAAATATGTTATGAATATATAAATTTATTTTTAATATTTTTTAATAAAATAAATTTAAATGTTTGATTGTTTTGTGAATTTGAATTTATGAATTGTGTTATGAATATGAATTTGAAAGACTAGAGCAAGAATGGATTTATATAAAAATATGATTTGAAAATTGTGTAAATTATCTAGATATGAATGATTTGATGAGTATAATGTGGAGATATGTTTATGATTTCATAATTTGAGGCTTAGTGTAAATGCTCTATAGGAATGCATCTGTGTATAGATTTATGCTTGTATATATATATATATATATATATATATATATACACACACACACACACACATACGTATTTTTATTCTTATTAGAAAAATGGTTAAAGAAAATGTTACTTATTTTCACTTTTATGAGCTACTAAACGTCTTATACATTCATGTGGTACCAGTGATGGGTATTCTTCACGATTGTATAATAGTTGTTATGTACTTAGATGGATGTGATAAATTTCTCTTTGTTGTGATATGTAATATTTAGTTGAATAATAATATAATATTTTTTAAATAAATTATTGTATATCATTTTTTTTATAAATTTTTTTTATTTTTTATTTATTCAAATTTTCATTTATACATTTCACTACTTTTATAATTTAATACTATTTATTTAAATTTTTTTAAAATTTTTTTTCTAGAGTAAAAATTATAAAATTAAAATAATTAATAAATATGGTACTTTGTTTTGAAATCAAAATTGGATTGAAACAAAATGAAATTGAAAAATAAGATACTCTGTTAAATAGAATAAATTCTAGTTTTATGTGAAACCAAAACTGAACATGATTTTGTACACCTTTAAATTTATTAATAGCTCAATTGTTATTTTCAGCAAGATATTGATTTTTTTAATTTTATTTTTATAAAATTATAGATTTTTTTATAAATTATTTCTATTATTTTTTATTTATACATTTCATTACTTTTATAATTTAATACTATTTATTTAAATTTTTTTAAGAATTTTTTTTTAAAGTAAAAATTATAAAATTAAAATAATTAATCAATAAGGTATCTTATTTTGGAATCAGAACTGAATCAAAACCGAATAAAACTAAAAAACAGAATACTCTATTAAATAAGGTAGATTATAGTTTCATGTAAAACTAAAATTGAACCCGATTTTGTTCACCTTTAAATTTATTAATAGCTTAACTATTATTTTTAGCAAGATTTTGATTTTTTTTAATTGTATTTTCATAAAATTATAAATTTTGATCCAAATAGTTTGTCAAGATTCTAGCATATAGCTATCCATTTATTATTTTTAATTAAACATTTAGTAAAATCACTTTACAGTTGTTATATACTATTTGGTCATTTTTGTTATACAATAAATATATTCAGTAATTAATTTATAATTTATTAAAGTTACATTATGGTTCACACTTGATTTTCACATTGATTAATGCGAGGATTCAAATGAGATACAATGCTTATGTTTTAAGAATGTTCATACCTTAATGAGATATTTTTTTTTTCTTAATATTGAGAACTATTTTATTAAAATGAAAACTCGTAAAACATGGAATAAAAAGATCTTCATCAAGGTTCAATATATCTAATAATAAAAAATAGATAAAACCAACATAAATCTCAAACAATGTTGGGATCTCATCTTAGTGCATAATGGAAGTTCTATAGGGAGATATTTATTACCAAAAGTGTACAAAATGAGATATATTAAGTTCATGACAAAACACAAATTTTTGTGAAAAAAATAAATGATAAAAAATAAATATTAAATGAATTAATATTGCAACATGCAAAATAGAGCAACCTCATACAAAAATTATTAATTATGTGTGTAATAGTAAAATTCGTGCAATTACATAGAGTTTTTTAATGAGAGATTTTCAACTAATTCATTTTGGGTGTGTGCTTGTGAAACACGATACTTTACATAAATTCCTATTGACATATAACAATTACTAAACATAAAGTAAACTTACTGATATTATCTAGACATATGTTTATTCTTAATTGGATAATTTGGAAATTATATTTTTAATTTGATAATTTATCGAAGTATACTAGTAAATGCAACATTATGTATAGATAATAAATAAATATGTGATTATCGTGCATATTCATTAAATAAAACTATAAAAATAGCAAAAAGAATTCCATTGATGAGTGAATATATTAGTCCACACTTTGCTTTTTTATAAGAATACTTGGGGTTGGGATGTCTCAACCACTAATTTATCTTAAGACCACACTTTGCAAATATTTTTATTGAATAATATAATATTATAGTTCTTTAATAAATATCACAAGAATTTTCAAAAATTCTATGCATCATTGTAGATTTTGAGATGATTAAAATAGTTATGTCATAATATAAACATTTTTGTATTAATAAACTTCTAATTTTTCATTGCATAGCTTTCCATTACATTTATAATTGTATAATATATTCTAGATGAAAGTTTAATACTATGCATTTTTTTTTAGACGCTAGAAGTAATAAAGGAATATTTTAGTATTCCCTTTTAAAGACTTAATATAGTTACCATTTTAGTGAATATTTAGAAGAAATTTGTTCCAAAAATTGAATACATTTTTTTTTTTTTTTAAATTTGAAGGAATATAATGTATTATAAATACACAACATGATTGTACTTGTTAATAAAATTATGACCTAATATGATGTTTATCTTAACTTCAATCATAGCTAATAATTTGGGTAAATATTTCTTTTCACAGAAAATAATATATGTAGTCTGTCAATTAAATATGTATTCCTGATTTTCTTTTCAAAGACAATCAATATACTTTTGAAGTTTATATAATCTCAATAAGAAAAAATAACCTTACACATTATGAGAATAAAACATAAAACATAAAGTATATATATATTTTTTGACAAATGGTTAAAAAATACAAAACATACCAAAAAATAAAAAAAAATTAAATACTAATTTATATTTGGCAAAACTGCAGCAGGATATTTTGATTTACTCTGTAAGCCGAATGAAAGGTCGTATCACAAGGCAAAAGTTCTGCAGTAAACTAAAAAAAAAGGAAAAATCAAATGGAACAAGTGGAAGAGAAGAAGGAGAAGCAGAAGATGAAGAGCAAAGGAAGCGAGGAGAGATGGAAAGGAGCGATTGGGAATTTAACGGAGATGTCTTCAAATTTAGAATCTCTTCAGAAACTACTCCTCAAGAAAGCTGTCTTCGTCGATCAAGATACCTTTGCCAAAGCCTCTCTCACCTCTGAACAATCTAGAACCATCAAAGTTTGTTTAATTTCTCTGCAATTCTCAATTCATTGAAATTTTTATGGCTTTTTAATAGCTCCTGTCGTGCTTTTTGTGCCGATGATTTAGTTGACACTCGATCTTTTGCTGTAATTAATTGAATTTTATATTCTTTTTCTTTATATATTTTTACATAGCGTGATATTTTTGGTACTTATCTCATGCCTTGTTTTATAAGTGCTTATTTTAAGCATATGATTAAGTTGATTTAACTCGATCTTGCATTTCTGTGTTAGTAGGTGGTTGGTTTCAGGTCTTATTTTAAGAAATTGGTTATTTCTTTTTAGTTTTTCACGAAGTTATAATGCTGTGTGATTTTTCTAGAGCTTAATTTGTTTGTTCTGTATTTGATGAAGAAATTTTTTCTGACTTGATCTTTCAATACCATAATAGATGATTCTTGATCTCGTTGTACACATTTTATTGAGTTTATTATATGGGCCATTACTTTTGGTTGTCTGATCTAGTTTAGAGTGAGCTTGTCGTGTAGTTCTGTGCTTCATTCACTTCTTGATTGTATGTCTGTCCCTTTTCCGTTCTATTTTAATTTTTTTTTTTTTTTTTGAGTTCATAGACAGTTAATTTAATTTAATTTATCTAATTCTTGATTGATTGCCTAATTTGAGATCTTATTTCGTCTTTCTTATTTACCTTTTTAAGGAATTGGTTTAGTTGATTGTGATTATAGTTCCAGTATGTTGAAACAAAGGTTATTCATGTTGATCTTGTGGTGTATGCCAAATAAGTGTACCCAATAATAGTTGCTTATTTTGGTTGGTAATGTTGTTTCTTATGCCAAATAAATAAATATAAAAGAGGAAAAGGTTGTTGGGTAGTGTTTAGATTTTGTGATTTGATTTACAATTGGATTAAAGGTTTTTTTTTTTTTTAGTATGTTCACCTGAGGTATATGTTTAAAAGAAAGGTAATTTATGTTTGTTGGAATATGCATCAATCAAATGAGCTGCAATTCACCCTAATATAAATGAATGAAAGAAGATTGAATCAAAACAACATATGTTATTCTATGAAGTTTGAGATCGGACGGATTTGTAGACTGAAGATTGAAAAGACCAGAGACGATCCAAGAGAATCATTGACAAGAGTAGAAGATGAAAATGGAGAGAAGAGAATATGATAATGGGATAGAGTAACGTAAATAATTATATGGAAGAAGATAAATTGACCACTTTGAGAGAGAAGGAGAATTGAAACATTTTTTTTTTGGTCAAAGGTCCTGCAAAATTTTAAAACTGAGGACATGCCAATGTACTGAAAAAGGTTCTAAGAGTGACACTCTATATTGCAAAGGATATGTTTTTCGGTATCACATACAAAACAGTGAATAACCACTATCCGATGTCTATAGTGTTTCAGAGGAGAAGATAGATGGACTGAATAGCTAATGCATTTTAGGAACTGGAAGATGTTTATTTGTAAAATAATTGGTAATTGGGGTATAAAATTCTGCATCTTCAGCTAAGAAAACTATTTGGAAGAAAATAAGACTTCGATTGGATTGCTAGAATGTATATCTTTAATCCTATTGAAGTTTAATTACTAATGTGTCAAGTTCTTGGGAGGTTTATGTTTGCTGTATATAGTATTGAGTTCATCTAAACTGAAGCTGTTCTACTATTTCTGAAAGTAGAAAACATGGGAAGTTAGTGAAAATAAGAAAATATTTCTCTACTGGTTCAGTGAACTCTCCTTTTTTATAATATATAATTTTTAGCCTTTTTACCTTTGAGAACATTTAAATGATTTTCAGAAGATAAACCAACAGTACCATATTTTCTAGTCTGCAATTCATTCCTAATATTTTTGCTCGCTAGTGTCTGTCCTTACCACCCATGAAGTAGCAAGAGACTTATTGCTGGCTATCTTTTGCTTATAGGTTCTTGAACAAAGAGTAGAGACTCTGGAAAAAGAGCTGGATGCTGCCATTACAGCTGCTGCTCATGCTCGTTCTGAAAAACGACAAGCTGAGGCAGCACAGAAAGCTGCTGAATTACGTGCACAAGAGATCACAAAAGAGCTTGAAAATACCACAAGTATGTGCACTCCTCACTTTTTACTTAATTTCAAAGATAGATCTAGTCTAAAATCTTGGAAAGAAACTGGATTAGAATTTAAAAATTGTGAAATATTACTGTTACTTCAGCTACACTCCAAAAATATTCCAAGTAATAAGCATGTCAATGCACATCAACTTGTGCTTCAAATTAATTTGTTTGAAAAGAAAATGTTATTTTAATAATCAAAATATTGGACTAATATGAATTATTTTCTCATAATAATTTTTTTTTTATTTTTGAAGAATTTATGAATGCTGCATCAATGATGAAATAAACTTTATGTTGAAATAAGTATCCTATGAGGTTGCTTATCACGTGTCTCTCTCTCTCTCTCCTTTTTTTTTTTCTTCTCTTTCCTTTTGGTTTAGCCATTAGTATTTTTGTTTACTAGTTTGGTAAATATTTTGACCACCACAGTATGGGCTAAATTCATTAGAAACTTTCTCTGTAAGTGCTGAAGTTTGTCAGGAACTGCCCCAAAACTGGATTTTTTTTTTTAGGCCATAACATCAGAGAGGTCGATGTGATATTTTCCCTCTACAATTTTTGGAATTAATATTCTCCAGGATGATTTGGTAATTCGCCTTTTTTTCCGAATTGGTTGTATTTGGAATCTGTCTACTGGATCCCATTTTTACTGTGGCATTTTGTTTGTTCCACACAAGTATTATTGGTTAAGATGTGCAATGCTAATGCCTTGGGAATCTTATTGTTTATAAGAAGCAGTAAGATCTCTCTATATATATTTGTATTGTTTTATAATTATGGAAAGCTGATTTCAGTGATTTTTGAGTTTTGACTATTGACAGCTTATTTGATTTTGTTAGATACAACCTTCTTCTCCTATATATTCTATTCTTTGTATTATTTTTACTTAAACTTCTTCATGTTCATATGCCATCACTGTGCCTCTGAGTATGACTCCTGCCATGTCTGATTTTTGTCTCTCAGAACTTCCAACTTTCCAACTTCCTCATTCTAAGGCACTAAAGGTCCATTAAACAATGACCAAACACTCAAATCCATAAAATATCTTTAAGGATATGCATTTGCTGAAAATGACATTCACATGTGACTATTTGCCATCATAATCCTTGTAATCCAAAAATCAAAATATGTGAATTCCACCACAATTTTCGTAGATAAACAGTCCAATTTTGAAGCTATTCAAATTTTTATTAAAAAGTATTCGAATTTTTACTAAAATGTAAGGGTCTGTCTGGTATTACTTTTAGGGGCCTGTTTTCATTTAAATTTTCAAAATCACATGTAAAACTTGTTTGCTTGGTGTTTTATGAAATAAGCTCAGAAAACAGACAAAACCAATTTTCACAATAGCTGTTAGTGAGTGTGTAACAACTAATAGGTGTTTGGTATTTTCTCAAAATGATTGTCTTCTCAAAACCTTATATTAGCCTTTACTGTTTCTTTGACATGTGTATTTATAGCTTTATACTGATTGGAAATATCAGTTAACTAAAAATATTAAGCCTAATGTGCTTTACTATAAAATTAGAAAATAATGTGTGATATTTATGTCTAGTGACAAAAAAATCTTTTTATGTCTAGTTTAATTTCTCAATAAATAAATTATGTTGATTGAATTATTTGTTCAATTAAAAAGAGTAAAAATGGTTAAATTATGAATTAAAGATAAATTCAGTCACATATATATTTTTTTTTATGAGATATGCATAATTTTTTTTTTCAAAACTTCTGCCGAATATGGATTTAACTGTTTTCCTCATTCAGCCATTTCTACTACACTTATTTGGACTGATTTTATTTTCAGAATACAAAAAAAAAAAATGATGCCAGTCACATTCCCGGATCTGCAAAACAACATATCAAAAACATCATTTTCATTTTCATTTTTTATTAAAGAAAATATCAATTAGAAAACAATGCTAGATGTGCAACCCTAAATCGTTCAAATTTTCATCATTTTGTGCCAAGCTGTTTGTGATCACTTACTTTTCATGAATGCAAATACGCACTCACAGAGATATGCCAAATTGTGCGACATCATCATTTAAATGCTGATTGATTCTATTCAGTAGAGATTGAAAGAAGAGATATTTTGAATTATTTAATCTGTGTCTGGTTTCTTCCCTGTTTGATGATATGATCTTTCCTTCCTGATCTACTAATATACCGTTACAAACATAGTAATGAGAAACCCTGGGATCAAAAGGGATGAATAGAAAGTTATAGCTCCTGATCTACTATTGCTCCTTTCCATTCAACCAATTACAGGCAAAACAAATACAGCTTGAGGGAATGCAGAACAAGAAATCAAAAGTTATCGTTTAACAAGTATTCTGGGTGTTTAAGTAACATTTAGTTTTCCTAATATGGTTGTCTCATTTGAATAGAATTTATATTATTTGCATCCTTTCTCTATAGAAATTGATTATTTCAGGTTTAGCAACTATAAATAGGGGCTTAGTTTTCAGTTTTAAGCAGATTGGATGATACTGATGGATCATTGAATAAAGTATTTTGGTTTCTGCCCTTATTTCCTTCAATTATGCTTGGTCATGATCTTTCAAACTGTATTTGAGAAGGTTATTTTGATGAATTTAAAATCTTGCCCAACAGAGTTTCATTATTTTGTATCTATATTTCGAGGTATTAGGAGCCTGGCTTAATGTGCTCAATATGCACATCAACATGAGATAATATAAAATTCCTTCCTTTTAGGGATCAGATTCAGATGTGGGAAATCATGAATGTAGTTTCGTGCTTTCAACAGAGTTGTGACGATGAATTTTGGAAACTGTTTTGTACAACACATTGTAGCCCAGCCTGTCACAAGTTAAGCCATTTATTTGTTTGTTTGTTTTATTTTTGGGTGCAGAGGTTTTTGAACTGCATATGGAAGAATTGCGCGCAAAGCAAGAAGAAATCTATAAGCGTGACAATGAAATTAAACTCCTCGAAGCTATAATTCAGACACTTGGTGGAAAAGAACAACTTTCTAGAAGGGGGTAAAAAACCTTTCTGTCCGCTTATCATATTGTTTTGATGCCTTGTAATTTAAGAATTAATGCATAGGCTAGCAACCTCTTTGAAGTATTTTATTGAATCACTTGAAATTGTACAATGAAGTCAAATCAGCATTCTGAATCTGGGTTGAGTTGCAGAGTATAAAAATCAATAAAATGATGAACTCCTTTCTGTAAGTATATTTTTCAAGTGTGTTTCTCTTTATTCATATCATCGTTGGCATTGCTTGTAGGGCCAACTTTAACCATGGGTATGGGTACAATGCTTTATAGGTCACGGGGGTGGGTATGGGAAAGGATGACTACACGGGGGTGGGTGTGGAATCGATATTTTCCCCCGAAACCATACGCTCCTCATCATTTATATATGTATTTTTACAAAAAAATCAGATAAAATTTAGTTTTATAATTTACAAAATTCAATGGAGAAATAATAAAGCTGTTCAAATTTAAAGAAACTCTAACTTGACATAAAAAAAAAAAAAATCTTAAGGAGAACTGAGGAAGATGTTTTGGATTTGAGTTTGAGTCTAAGCATTGCATTAATCATGTTTATGAGTTGAATTTTTCTTTCTTTTTTTTTTTTTTTTTTTGTGTGGATATTTCATTAAATTAAGAGATTTTATTAACTAAGTCTTTGCTGTTTATGAAAAAATATTCAAAAATTATAAGCTTTAAAAATACATTACTTAAAACCTCTTTGATTACTCCTTGTTTCACTTGAGTCCTTTTCATTGTCATAGAAAATAAAAAAATTAGAGAAGATAGTAATTGAATGGTAAAATAATTTTTATATCTCTAAATATTATTTCAGTTCCTTTTAGCTCTCTCTAACTATTGTTGATTTTTGTAATTTTTTAATATGCTTACTTTATCTTAAATAAAGTCTAATTAGATTTTAGCTATTTTCTAATTCATTTAGCTTTTTCTATTTTAATTTCAAGGAAAAAATTTTAAATTGTCTAACAATATATAAATAACACTCAGCATTTTTAATTCTTAAAATTGAAAAAAATGATTAGTTTACCATTTCTTAGATTATGTAGAAAAATATTGTACAAATTAATTTAAGTTAATTAAAAAATTTAAAGGAGTATAAAAATTTGCAACAAATTAATCAGGTTTTAAAATACCAACTACATTTTCTAATAATATTTAAAATTTGTTTAATTCATTTGAAGTAATCTATACAATGTTTTTATAGACAATGTGAGAAATTATAAACTAATCATTTTTTTAAATTCTAATAATTAAAATATATCAAGAGTTATTAAGATATTATTGGACAATTTAAAAATTTTACCTTAAAAGCTAAAAAAAATAATGAATTAGAAAATTGCTAAAATCTAATTAGATTATATTTAAGAAAAAGTGAACTTACTAAAAAAAGGAGAAATTTTTAAAATTAGCTATTTTTAAAGCTAATTTATCAAAATGTTCACTTTTAAAATTCATTAACCAAATAAGTGAAACATAATATACTAGATAAAAATGCTGACCTCCAGCCAAACCAAACATAATTCTTTCTTCTTCCTCTTTGTTCTTATCTCTCTTTCTCTCTCTTATTTTATAAATATTTTTCAACTAATTTTTGGTAAAGGCAAAAGTTATAGATAAAAAATTTGGAAGTTGGAATTACACACTTACCTTTGATGAGTTTAATTCCAAGTTGTTGCTCGTATAATTATTATTATTTGAATATTTTTGAGTTTAAATATGGTATTAGTTAAAGAAGTGTTAATTTTGCTTAATTAAGTATTGTATATGATGTTTTTGATTTTGTTTGAATTTGATGTGGTTTTGTTGTGTTTGGGAGAATATTATTAAAAATTATGGTGTCGTTGCTAGAAAATTTGAGATTTAGTTATTTAAAGTATCATTTTGTTTGAATAAGTGTTGTATGTGCTATTAATATTGATTATGTTTAGTTTTGATTTATTTAGAAAAACATTGTGATTGATCATTCTTGAAATTTTGCAAGGCCAAGAATATGTCAAAAGGTTGAAAATATTTTGGGTAGTACCAAGAACTCATTAGTGGTGACAAAAAATGGGTTAGTGGAGGTGTATACGTTAAGTTTTGATAATTTTGTAATTTGAAAAAAATATTTAAAGACCTCTTTGTTATATTTTAAAATATTTTGCTAATTCATATAATTTACAAAATTGATGAATGTATAAAGTTGGTTTGCATAATTTGTATATTATTTTTTACAAAATAGACATATAAAATTTTAAATTGTTGCAGACTCACTTGAATCGGAGTTAAAATAAATATGTAATGAATTTTTAAAAATGAATGTAAAAACTTAAAAATTTCACTGTTCATCCAATAGTTGTACACATTTTCATTAGTTGTGTTGATTGGTTATTGTTTTCAGAAATTTATTATTTTTCCTATAAACTAGACATATAAATCTTTAATTTGCCACTAGATTAGCTTGAATTGTACTTGAAACAAATGTGTAGTGAATTTTTGAAGATATATATTAAAATCAATCTTTTAATATCTATCCCTATTTAAATTTGGTCAGTAGAGGTGTGTTTGTAATGTTTAGAACTTTTATAATTTGAAAAATTATAAACAAAAAAATTTTCATGTTTTAATATTCTTCTTCAAAAATTTGCTATGCATTCTTTTCAATTATAATTCAAGCGAGTTTAGTGATAATTTAAAATTTTATATGTCTCGTTTATAGAAAAAATAAAAGGTTTTTAAAAATAATAATCAATCAATACAGTTCTATAAAAATGTGTATAGCTGTTAGATGAACAATAAAATTTTCAAGTTTCAATATTTATTTTTAAAAATTCACTACAAATTTGCTTGAACTCTAATTCAAATGAATCCTATGACAATTTAAACATTCCTATGTCTATTTTATAGAAAAAAAAAAAAAAGTTTTCAAAAGCAATATACAAATTATACAAAATAGCTTTATGCATTCATCTATTTTATAAATTATATAAATTAGCAAATTATTTTAAAATATGACATATAAGTCCATAAATATTTTTTCAAATTATAATATTTTTGAAACTTAACATACACACCCCTACTAACTCATTTTTGATCACCACTTGGGTCTTAGGTGCTCCATTGCACATTTTTCAGCCTTCTAACTTATTTTCCTGCCTACCAAGATTGGACTACAAAATATCACATTAAAATTAAATATAATAAATATCACTAACAGATACAACACTTATTCAAGCAAAATCACTTTTTAAACAAAAAAAATCTCAAATTTTTTGACAACAATACAATATTTTATAACAAGTAAAACCATAATTTTGGCAACATTCTCCCAAACACTTAATTAAGCAAAATAGTGCTTTTTCAAATATAAAATTTCAAATTTTGTTGACATTTCTTCAACTAACACCATATTTGAACTCAAAATATGCAAAAAAAAAAAAAATCAACTCATACATGCAACTGAAGGAAAGATTTATGGAAATATATGCAACAAACAACAAGCATGAGCCATTCAAGCATTTTCTCAAATACTTTGTGAGCTAACACAATATATATCACATATATGCATAAAACCATCATAAGATGAGTTTATTACCTTCTTTAGTTGATGAAGAGAAACTTTCAAAAATATGAAGGTTCAACAATCTATACTATTTAAGGCAAGAGAGAGGGGTGGCCAAAACTCAAGGGAAAGGGCTAAGGTTTTGCTTTTTTATCTTATAAAAAATTAGTAAAGTTAGTCCTTTATATATTTAAAATATATCTATACTTTTACAAAATTACCTCTAATCTTAATTAATGGATAAATATATGCCATGGACGAAATGATAATTATCCAATAATTGCTATTTTATGTATTTTAATTCTTATACTTAAATATAAGATATTTACTTAACTATTAAGTAAATATAATTAAGTATAACTTTAAGGATTTAAATGCAATTATTCAATAATTATACATTTGTATTTAGGTCCTTTAATAATCTATATTATCAATTAGGTCATATAATTTACATTAAATTATATTATAATATAAAGTTAAGAAAATTCTTCAAACACCTTAAAAAATTCATAAATATATAACACTTATATATACATTTATTTCAATCTATATATTATCTCAAATGTGATAGTTTTTTTATTGATAATATCTCATTATTTTTGGTTATCAGTGTGATTATGTAGGTTTATTGTAGAATAGTTGTACATTTATTTTGAACTTTTTAAATTTTAAATTATTCAAAAATTCAACAACTATAGTTAATATTTAGTATTGTGTTATAACTCTTAAATTACAATGAAAGTAGTATTTTATCGAATCTCATCCTAATTATACATATAGTATGGATAAAATTCTTTTATCATTTAATTTTAATCAACTGATATGTCAAAATTTTATGCGGATATCAATACGAATCATCAATCAATATGCGCTAAATTTGTCACAACAAACTCCTTTGTCCAGTATTTAATTACTCTGACAAGAGATTTACTTTTTAACTATTTATTAATATTCGTTAAAGAAATTAAAACTGAATTAAGTCAGCAAAAACTTTGATTTTATATATATATATATATATATATATATATATATATCGAGCCAACGAATTTCATCTTGACTATCATTCATTTCTAAATGTAAACAACATATGACCAAACTAGTTTTATCATATAAGACGTGATTAGTCTCATAATTATACACCATAAAAATTATGTGCATCTATACCAGAATTAACTATAATATCTCAGATCAAAGAATAATATCATACACTAATACAATTATATGATAAATCATTGACTATATGCATTATCATGTTTGTATGGTTACGTTCAAAAAATAGTTTTTCAACTATTTAATCCATACTAATATTCTAATAACATGACTTTCATATTACTCGTATTAATATTATCTCACAATTTTTACTAGAGATATTTAATATATCTACTATGTAGTATTATTGCTCATATGATATCACTTATGCAGAGAATAATTCATAAATGTATTTTATTTATACGTATGACAGAATAAAAGAAATAGCTTATATTTATAAATAAAAAACTCTTTCTTTCATTAATAATTAAATATATATACAAAATAAAATATTTCCGGAGCCGATAACATGAATGGCTTATAAGATATATCATAATAGTAACAACTTAAATTGAACTCATTTAAAGTAAGTGTACAATGCTAACTTCTAAATTTTTGATCTATAACTTTTGTCTGTTACAGAAAATTGGCTGAAAAATATTTATAAAATAAAAGAGAGAATGAGAGATGAGAACAAAGAAAGAGGAAAAAGAAAAAAATAATTTGATTTGGTATGGCTATGGGGCATTTTTGTCTAAGTGTATTATATCTAGCTTATTTGGTTAATAAATTATGAATGTAACTATTTTTGTAAATCAACATTCAAAAATGGTTAAATTTAAAAATTTTTCATTAAAATTAGGGCATACAAAAAAAATGTTTTAACAATTGGCTAGTGCTATGATCTTACAAAAAGATATAGTTTAAAATTTTTCTTACTAGTACATTATAAATAAATTATCTTGAAAATATAATCAACTATAACTCTAAAAATTTGATTAGTTCTTGTTGCATTGCAATCATTTTATTACATATTTTATCTAAAACCCCATATGTAGGACATCACATGACTCGTACTTGAAAAAAGTAATCTTTTATGAGTTTGTTTACCAATATTTATATTTCAAAATCATTCATATACATATACTTATAATTATTGTATTTGGTCGATAATTAATAAATTTTTCTATTTATAAGCTGCAATGCTTGACATTTGGTTAAGACATATTGAGTAAACATTGAAAGATCCTTGATAAAATATGCAGATGTTGACTTTCATTCTTAGAATGGGCCATAATTAAGTTTGGGTTTGTAGAATGGATCGTTTTATAAAATTAAGAAAAAAAAACATGCTATACTTGATGCTATAATGGAATAAATATGATTGTATTTAGGGTGAGTAACTTTAATTTGGATCAGTCTTGGTTTAAAATTCAAATCAAACTAAAGCCATCATCAATTTTAATTTGGATCAAATGGATCCAAATCGATAGTAAGAGACAAATTTATTTAACCCAAACCAATTTGTATTAGTTTGATTTGTTGGATTGGGCCTAAGTATAAAATATTAATATAATTATGAGACTCAATCTAATTAAAAAAATATACAATAAATATTTTTTTAAAAAAATAAATTTAATAATATTCACAAAAAAATTTATTATTTTTTTAATCATTTCATTACATGTTTGTTTGTAAAAAATTAATCATCTAATTTGTTTTATAAGATTAAAGAAAAAGCAATTGCCTCATTTTTCATTTAAAACAATCAATTTGTCAATGGTTCATTTTAAGGCCTCTAATACTTTCAAGACATTAAATTATAATATATGTTATAAGCATACATTGATTTGAATAAGGAATGCTTATTAGTTTAGAAATTTTTTTAAAATAACCAATTTTGATTTTTCATTTATCAAATTAGCATGTTTCATAATTATTTGACCAAAAAGGCCAAAAATTATGTAAATAGATTGAAGTATTTGCTAAAACTTTACATGGTTTTTGTATGTACCACATCCATAATAATTTGAAGGCAAAATTTAAGATGAAATCACATAATACTAATGCATTTATGCCGAGCTATTTTCTAATAGCAAAAGAGTACTGATTAGGCAAGTTTAATGAATATATGACAAAATTACAGATCATGCATGCTAAAGTTACAAACTATTTAGAGACAAAAATTGGATTTTATAGATGGGCTCGATCTTATTTTTCTATCCAAAAATATGACATGTGAACCATAAACATTATAGAAAGTAAATTGCTAAGAAATGCACAAACCATTTCTATCATTACTTTGGTCGAATACATCTGTACTATTTTATAACAATGGTTTTATGACAAAAGAAAGTCAGTCGCTAAATTGAACACTTATCTAACTGAAATAGCACATAACATGGTTAGTAGGTAGGAAGAACTAGCACATACAATGATAATGTATGTAGTATCCCAATATGAGTTTGAAGTTAAAGACACAGACAATTATTCGGTTGTGAACTTGCTGGAAAAGATATGTAGTTGTCGAATGTTTGAACTACAACAATTACCATGTGCTCATATTCTTGCGACAATGAGATATATTCAATGTAGTTATAACTTCTTTGTTCACATTATTACACAAATAATGCACTTACTACGACATACATGGATTCGATTTACCATAATAGTGCAAGCCATTGTTATAAAGCCACTGATAAAATGTGTTCGTACTGGTTAACCCAAAAACAATGAACGCTATTGTTAACAGAATATATTATTCGAAGGACATGTTCTTATTGTAAGAAAGTTGGCTATAATTATAAGACATGTAAGAATATTATTACTTCAATTGATTAAATATGATGTAAGTAATATATGTAATATTAATAAGGTAACAAAATTTTGATGTTTTTATTGTGGATCCTTAATAGATATATATATAATTTTTGATATTCTTAATTTTGGATATATTATAGACGTATTATTATTATTATTATTATTATTATTATTATTATTACCTTCTAGTTGTGAAATTTGATTATTAATTTTTAGTTGTGAAATTATGGATGCATTGTAAATGTTCTTAATTTGTGCATTGAAAGGAAATAAATGCATGCATGAAGTAGAATTATGGTTTGCATGGAATAGATTTATAAATTTTTTTCTAACTTAATGAGAACTTTCAAATAATACATTCCAAATTGAACATTTAAAAAATAAATTTAAATGTGATGTAATTAAAATTCACCACAAAATATCAAAAATATAAATTCATTAAAAGTAGATAAATATTCATCAAATAATACTACAAAAAATATCTAACCATAAATTAATTACCATTTACTGCCTAAAAAATTAAGTATGTTCATGTGTGAAGTCAAATGACCTATTAGGTTGTAAGTACTCAATGTATTTACATAAAAACACTCTACAATTATAACTCCCCCTATAATTGACAAAGTATGTTATTGAGAAATAGCTCATACGGTAGAAGTTTAGTGTTATCCGGTAAATTTGACCTTGAACTATACAATCTAGCTTGTTGCATGGCATGAAGCAAAAACATGAATGATATAATCATTGCAAGTTGAAAAGCGATTTTCAAATTCGCTTGTCATGATTAATCATAAAATATAATATGTCATTTGATCAAATCCAACCTAATGATTTGCGTAAACCCTAACTAGAATGTACACCACGTCGACATCTGCCCACAATTTTAGAACTCTATTATTGCCTCCCAACATCTACTAGCTATAATTAACATTGGAGTACAATATTTCACGTGGAATAGATCCGTCCTCTTTGCCTAGCCATGATATACATAACGATGATTATAATGTAAACTCACAAGAAGTTAGTTACTTGGTGAAAAGTTGCGTGAAATTTTAAAATAATTATGACAGAGTTTGTTGTCACATCCCAACCAAGAGGTCCTCACATAACAATCGCCGTGTGCCTTCGAGTTATGTTTTGCTAGCAAGGTACACCTCTTGAGAACCCGCAAGGCATCAAAAACCTATCCACAAACACACAAAAATTATAAACCAAATATATAAAATTTATAACATATTCATAAAATCTTTTCCATCATAAATATGTGTAAATACATATTTTCAAAATACAATAGTGTAATAATACAAAATATATCTCACAAATTAAATGACCTAATAAATCTTATGAAACCCAATTGTGAGTTGAGAATATTGTATTCATATCAATATGCTAGGCAAGTTTATTCATGGCGTGCATCATTGCTCTACCTTAAACTTGAACTTGGACTATGGGAGTGAAGGGGGAGGGGGGTTGAGTATACTCCGTGAGTTCAAATTTAACAAAATAATTTTGTTAGAAAAGAAAAGAGTGAAAATTCTAAAATAATTTATTTTAAAATATTTCTAAACTTGCCATTTCTATTCAAGTCGTATCCTGGGCCTGGCACACTCGAATATACCAATGTATTCCTTTATAAAAATACACGAGGTTTTAATTTATTTTAAAGAAAATATAATTTAACTTATAAAAATGTAATTCTCTTTATAAAACCCGTTCGACACACTAGTGTTAGTTAAAGACCACGGGGTGCTCCCCAAAATAACGACACTAGGTGATCTTTCCATTAATTCATCTAGATTATAGCCTCACTTAGTTCACCTCACCTATATAGCCTCTAAATAAATCTTTCCATAGGCTACATCCTGTAGTATTATAGCCATACCATATACATGATATTAGAACCCTTTTTCTAATATTAATATAAAATTTGTTTCTAAATAACTTTAGTATTCCTTATTTCACAAGCAGATAAATTAAAATTAAATTATTATATTTAAATTTTATTTCATATAAATTAAATTTTTAACAAAATTAAAATATTAAAATCTACTCATAATTTCAGATAAGATATTCACTTCTTAATAATTTTCACATGCATATTAGAGAATTTCTCGAAAATATGAAGTTACTGTAGCAAGCCGGTACTATAGTGTATTATAGCAAACCAAACCAAATAGAACTAAAATAGTAGACCTACACTCTAACAACTTTCTTTTTAAGAACAGATTGCACTGTCATGTTTGTATCATCCTCAGAAAACTCCCTACAATATTTATATGTCCAAAATTACATTTTTGATTGTCGAAAAATGCATAAAACACATTTTCAATCACCCCACTTTAGGAAATCGTTACACAATTAAAACATCTCGATTAATATGAGACAATAAATTCAAGTTGTAAAATGTAGCTTTAGAAGTTTGTTGGTAGTGACGGAATTTTGGATAACTTGCCGTTCACCAAAAAATGCACAAACATGGAGACTTGTCGATCGGTAAATCTATGGCAAAAAAAATGAGGGAGTTTGTTAGAAAGGACCACACCATAACATAGAGCACGATGACAAGAGTTTGGACATGCCAGAGGTGTCAATTCACTTGCCAAAAAATGCTACTAATCGGCAACAAAAAATTCGATCAATAAAACTTACGGTAGTACGTGAACAATAATGGCAACTTTGATAATTGTGTTCTTTGCGCTGTTGCAATCATGGCAACAAAAGGAATCCAATGATGTTGGTGGTGTCAAAATTTGATCATCGGAGAAAAAATAACATTATTCATCCAAAATAGAAACATAGTAAAAAGAAAAGAGAAGAGAAAGAAAGTATTTTGAGATAATAATTTTTCTAACATCTTGAACTTAAATAAATTTTTACACACTTTATGAAAAATTAGTATTTTAAATTTCATATTTATGAAATAACTATTTTGCCTTCCTCTGGTTCAAAGTGTAAGCAAACCAATATATATATATATATATATATATATAGTGAATAATACACAAAAGTAAACGGCTTGCTTTGTAAGATCTACTTAAGTGACGAGAATATCAGTAGTTTGACATAATATAATCTGTGACTAATATTACCATATAATTCAATTCGTTTATCTTAGATATTTTAATTGAACGTAAGATATGAAAAGCGACATCTTTGTATGATTCAATTTTTTATTTCTTTGATATTCTGAATGGACTTATTCTATCAAATAAAATCAATATTATATATTGTCTTATTTGAATATAGTTATATATTTTTTAAAATTTTATTTAATTAAAGGGTCTAAAATATCACTCCCATTATATACAAGGGATAAATTGTATTTTGATCACATACTCCCTCTACATAAGTTATGACATATTTAATTATTTCCTTTATAATTTATCATATTATAAATAATATTTAAAAATATTAAAATATATCATTCTCTATATTAGAAACCATGATGTTCTCAAGTTCAAGGATTACATATATTATTGTCATTATAAAAATTACTTACGATATTTATATAATGATTTACGTAATATTCTCATGACGGATCAGTCCAATACCTTAGTTCACTAATTTATACCCATATATTAATTTAATATCTCATATCATAACATATATATATTGTTATTAGTCACTATACATACTAGTCTCTATGTATTATTATTACCCTATTTACAAAAATATTTGACTAAGAATATTTAAGAATAGTGTCCAATTAATTAAACTTACCATTCTAAAAGTATTATTATATTTATTAAATATACAGATATATAATAATAAAATAATTAAACAATATATGTAAATAAAAAAATATTATAATACAAATATGTCAAATATCCAAAATAATATTGGATTTAAGACATATACTAACACGAAGAACAGATTTTACATTTTTTTTGTAATATGGACATTTTCCAAAGTTATATAAATTTAAATACTTCTAAAACAAGTATCAATTTATGCAACGCATATTCCCACAATCTTAAGTAAAGCTTCAAGTACTCTCAATATAACAACTTAAATAAACACAATTCTATAATCTCAAATAGAGCTATAGGCACCGTTGATATAACAGTTTAAATAAAAATTTAAAAATATCATACAAATAAAATTGCAGTACATATGTATAAGTGTGACAATGCAATTGTTCATTGTTAGGATATAGCATCTAAACATTGCACTTATTGTTGAACCACTAAGCCTAAATACTTATTATTGTGCTAAAAGTAAATAGTTTTTATTAGTTTAATCATCTTTTTATAATCATAGAAAAAATATATAAAAATATCACTTACTAAATTATCTAGCCAAGTATTTACAATCAAAATATTGTAAACTCACTCAGGTGTGACATGAATTGTTCTCCTCTCTTTGTTCAAGTTTAAATATTCCATCTATTTCATGAACGTATTGTAAAGTTTAAGGGTGATTGTAATCATCAATGAATTAAAGTTCAAACATTATTGATTATACGTATAAATTGTTCTTATAGTTGGTCTTTTACATCATTTCTTAAGCAAATTAGTCCATGGTATTTTACTTAAATTTTTCTTTTTATATACCCTACCAAATTGACTGTGTACAATAGCTTGTTTGTTCGTTAACGTTAGTGAATGTGTTCGCATTTAACCTCTAATTTTCCTCTTTACATTCTTGTAACGAATTTATACCAATAGATCTATCTGTTATTAAAAAATTATCAAAAAAATGAAACATCATAATGACATACAATAGAATCAGTTACATGAGGTAGGTAAAAATACTGGCCCTGCATCATTTGTACTAGCTAATATATTTTGGATTGGATGCATTATAGAACTCACTGAATTCATATAGGTGAATGTGAAATTCTTTATGATGAGCTTCGAGTGCTATTATAAGCCCTATCATCTCATCAATTACATTCAAATTAACATGTAAACCTTACATCGAATCTTCTAAAGTGTAGAAAGCATATCGATCTTGAACACTGAATGACCGTAAGATTTATATTGGGTTGAAAAGTTGTACAATATGTGTGTATTGGTAGACTATTCTAACTAGGATAACATATCATCTCTGTCATCTGTGTCCAGTATGTTCAATATAACATGCGGTGATTGCAAAATTGCAAAAATAAAAAAATAAAAAAAAATCAATACATTACAACTTAATAATGTGCTGTGCTGTTATTATTATCTCCAAGTACATACCTTTATGTGGATTGTATGAAAACAAGTTCCACCTTTAATATCCTACAATTCTATTATTATGTTATTTATTAAATAGACCTATATTTAGTATTTTTGGCTATGATGTCCATGTTTTCTCTTTTCATTCTTTATTCTAACTAATTTTGAGTTGGTTTAGGTATGTTATGGTTCTACGAAATTAGTTTAAAATAACCTAAGGTAGTTAAGGGAATTATAACTTAAATGTATAATTTTAGGGTCTCTGAACATACTTTGATATTTTGATTATAACTTGAGTTACAGGTCTTGAATTAAGTTAATTCTTGATGTGTTAGAAAGTTATTAAAAAGAACTACATTTTTTATGTAGAACATTTATCCAAATTATGATGTGTTGGAATTACTAAATATTATGAAACTTAAAATTTAGGAATTTAATGAATAATATGCACATTTTTAATCATATGTTGTATTTTAGAAGTCGAATTGAGACACTGTAAAATTTTATGTAAACTATAGACACTAAGGAATAACATATCTGAAAATCAAAATGAGATTTCATAGGAAGAATTTTTAGCAAAATTTTGAAGTTAGGCTAGTTTACAAGGAAATACAAGCTAAACAACAGATAAAGAATGCATTGTAAATCAGTTAGAAATAACAGAATCATAAACCCTTTATTTTATAAAAAAATATATATTTTAATTTTCTAACGGTATTTATGCGCATTAATATCATATATAGAGACTGAGATAGAAATATTCCAAACTCGTTCATTATTTTGATGAAATTGTCATGTTTTAATTATTATAGATTTTTTGCGGGATCCTCCATTGCAAACAGAATAGCAAGAGACTTCAAATAATATTGTGAGTAGATAAATTCAATTTTTAATAATTATACTTTATTTGAATTTTTTTTAACAAATTGATTTTATGTAAAAACTCATTAGGTTGAACTAATATTTAATAATTTTGATTTGCAAGGTATATCCTTGATGAAATTTGTATGAAAAGCATGTATTTGGTTTAATGAATGATGCAATTATTTTACTTTAACTATTTTTTATATTGTTATGATTTGAAGTTGATTTGTATGGATTTGTTTCAAATCAGAATATAATGAGTGTGATTTGATCGAGCACTATTTATACTTGTGTATTTTTAAAAATTATGGTTATAAAATTTGACTTGAATTTCTATTTTCAATTTCATCTAGCTGGGAGCTATAAGGGGAGAAGCATACATGCCATAATTGTGTGCTCTAATATATGTGTATGTGAAAGTACCAATACAAAATGAGAAGTAAGAGGTAAAGAGAGATTTGATATTTGACACTTAACACCTGTATATGTATACATGTATTTCTGGTATATCTGATTTTCTAAAAGTGATTTATGATTTTACGGAAAGCATGCAGTTGTTATAATGAAATGTTATAATATTCTAAAAAACTCTTTAACTGTTTTACGAAATCTTAGTTTTATACCTTTATGTTTAAGAATGAATTTGCTAATTAAGCTAAATTTTTCATTTTCAATATCTGCTCATTGAGTTTTCTCAAAAACTCACCCCTCCCCTGACCTTACCTTTCTATTTTGCAGGATTCAATAATTAGATTAGCGCTCTTTGGGACTTTGTGAGTAGTATTAGGACGTTACAATGCACTTCCAGTCACGCAGTGATCTTTATTTTTACATGGGTCTATTTGGTTTGTGTATATGAGGTTTAATACCCGATGATATATATGATTGTATATTATGGAGTATAGGATCATTGTAGTGCACTACGATTTAAAGCTGCGGCTCTAAGGTCTCTATCCACTGTGCATGTGTATTAATATTATAACGTGCTGTGGCATAAAGCTGGGGGCCTAGATTCTTTGACCATTGTTTACTTCACAATTTTTCATCTTTTATTAAAGCCATAGTATATATATGTGTGAGTTTTGTGTATATGATTTGTATTTATCTGAGTTTAATATCTATATGTTTAAGTCTGCATACAAGTTTGTCTGAGGCTTATGAAAGTAGAATGTTCTCACCTTCATACCAATTACAATCTCAACTTTCTATGGTGTGACATCACTATATTAACCTAATACTAGTTGGGAGGAAACCATAAGGTGTTTGAAATATGCTTCACCAAACTCTCTAATCTCTGGCTTTAACCTTTTTATGACTTTAACATTCATAGAAAACATTAATTATTAGATGATTGCATTACAAAAAGTATAAAACTTGTACCAAATATCAAGTTAATGAACATACACATTCTTATTTTCTAAAACATTCTTTTTGATGCCTACTGTTACAATACTGAACTTTATAGATATATAAAAGTCTAACGACATATTCATGGATATATTTCACCTTCACGTTTGGCGAATGCCATGTCAACATAATAAATAATGTCATGAATCCAACATTGTTAAAGAAACAACATGTTAACCATACATTATGTTACATTAATAGCTACAATATGACAACAACAAAATTCATACATAAAAGAAGTTTAATTTCTGAGTGTATACCTTAAATGAAATAACAAACCTACATAAATCATATCTTATCACAATTTTTTTCCTTATATTTGGCTGTTTTTCCTACCATTGCATAGCTCAAGCTCTTATCTAAATAATGGTATACTGTAGATCTTTAATGATACATGTTAAGCTGTTCTAGGTCATCCACTATGTATAGCAACCATATGTCTGCATTATATATGCGAAGAACTTGTATAGATGATAACATGATTAAATATAATGATTGGTTCATTCAAACATATTCAAACATTTTCACAAATACTTGAAATGCCAACTAAACATACATCTCATAGATGCATAAATTGTAACCATAAATGAGTTTCATTATGCAAGAATACATGGAGATGAGGACTAATCTTCAATTGTGTGAAAATGTTACAATTTGCACCACTAAAAGGACTTGGAGAAGTTTTGGCCAAACACAGCAAAAGAAATTAGGGTTTTTGCTTTCAAAATTAACCAAAATTGGTAAAGTACCCATATATATATACATAAATTTATCCATGCATTTGCATATTTGCTTTCACTTTTAATTAAAAAGTTAATATGTGTCATGAATATAATGGAAATTATGCAATGAATTCCATTTTATACATTTAAGTCTATGTACTTAAATGCAAGATATTTGATTAACTTTTAAATAAATGCAATTAAGCATAACTTTATGGGTTTATGTGCAATTATCTAATAACTATCCATTTGTATTTAGATCCATCAATAATCCATATTATTAATTTGACTATGTAATTTATATTAAATTATATTTTGATGTAAAGTTAAGAAAAATCTTCAAATATTTTATAGAATTCATAAATATACATACCATTTATATATATTTATTTTGACTTAAAAATTATCTCAAAGGTTTTAATCTTGCCATCAGTAATATTTTTCTCTCAAATATTTCTCATCACCTTTAGTTATTGGCATAACTATACAAGTTCATTGTGGAATAGTTGTAAACTTATTTCGAACCTTTTGAGGTTCAAATTATTCGAAAGTTCAACGATTATAATTAATATCTAATAATGTGTCATAACTCTTAAAAAGTCATACTTCATTAAACTTTATTCCAATTGTACATACCATGTAGGCAAAACATTTTCATTATCTAGTCCTAATTAAGTAAGGGTTCATGGTATGTTAAAACTCTATACCAATATTAATACGAATCATCGATCAATATACACCAAACTTATCACCACAAATTCTTTTATGTGATATTTAATCATTCTATCTAAAAATTTACTATTTTAGCTATTTATCGATATTCGTTAAAGAACTCGAATTCAAATTAAATCAGTAAAAACTTTGATCATATACATCGAGCCAATAGATCCTATGTTGACCATTATCTATTTTTAAATGTAAATAACACGTGATCAAATTAATTTTATTATACAAAAAGTGATTACTCTCATATTTATACACCATATGAATCACGTATATCTACACTATATTCGACTATGATATCTCAAGTTAAAAGATGATATTGTACATTAGTACAATTATACGATAAATTATTGACTATATGTATTACTATATGATTTATTGTTGTGTGATCATATTCGCAAAAATAATTTTTTAACTATTTAATCTATAATAATATCTTAATAACGTGGCTGTCACATTACCCACACTAATATTATTTTATGATATTCATCGAAAATATTTAGTATACGTACTATACAATATCATTACCCGTTCGATATTACCTTCGTAAATGAATGACTTTAATAATTTTATTTAATAATCAAATGAATTATTAAGAAATTCACAAATATATTCTATTTATATGTATGACTAAATAAAAAAAAATAATCTATATTTGTGAATAAAAAATTCTTTCTTTCATTAATAAATAATGAATATACAAGATAAAATATATTCCCGAAACTAATAATACAAATGTCTTCTAGAGCAAATATTAATAATTGGAATCCCTTGCCAAATAATAACCCTCTAGTAAGTAATGTAATGACAACTTCACAGTATCAATGTCGTCTATTGTATCGAAATTGAATTGAATGCATATGTTATTTAACTTACTGAGCTGAATCACCATGTCTTTAAAATATTTGTCTCTAGCCTATGACTATCATGTATCTCTTCTGGATAGTGATCAATCTTTAGGCCTATGATTAAAGCAAACTCTCACTGAAAAAATCTAATGATAGTGCCTTCTACGAGGAAATATAGCACACCATCATCATTTTCTCTCATTTCGACATTTTGCAATAACATTTAATGCATGAGGTTGCCTAAGAAATGGAGAACTTTAATGTTAAAAAAATTGCCGGAGCAAGTTTTTTGAAACAAATGTTTTTGTTGCCGAGTTAGTTTCTCTTTTATTTTTTTTTATCACCCATATATATAATAACAAGTCAAATAGCCTTAAAATTTGTCATTTCTATGAATTTTTAATTTTTTTAATGGCATCAACATTTTGTTGCCCAATATCAAATTGTAAAAGGGAATCAATTACATAAAATTATAATATTATTGAAACTTTCTAAATATGACAAGTAGACACTTAAATTTTTATATCTTTAAATATATAATAAATAAGTACTAAATTTGTTCAAATATATGACCAATAAGTACTATATTTCTATATCTTTAAATATATGACAAATAGATACTAAATTTCCATATCTTTAAACAAAAATTCTTGCAATTCAAATTTAAACAAATAAAATGCAATCTCAACAAATTACATCAATTATAATATTATCAAAACTTTCTAAATATGATAAGTAGGTATTTAAATTTTCATTTCTTTAAATATTTGACAAATTAGTACTAAATTTGTTCAAATTATGATAAATATAATAAAATGACTATAAATACATAATCTCAAATGTTTGATAATAATAAACTAAAAAGCAAAAATTTTAAGATTTGGTTAATATTTCAGTTATACCTCAACTTTTTTATTAATTACAAAATCTTACAAAAGTTTTGAAAATATGACAAATAGGTCTAGAAACAAAGTTTCTGGTCACCAAATTGGTGACCGAAAGTCCCACCCAAATTGCACCCAAATTCCGGCCTTCTCACACCCTTTTTTCGGCCTTCTCCAACAAATTTTCAACAAATTAAACCCAAACAAACAAAACAAAATTTCTCATAATAATCAAACTCAAACAAACAAACAAACAAAATTCAAACCAAGAATGCTCAACATTACAACACCAACAAAATGAATGCATTTCTTCAAACAAATTCTCATTTTTTTGTTCACACAACACCAATTTTCTAGCAAAATAACTTAAAATGAAGCTCGCCTAACTCAAGATATCAATGCCATAAGTTACTTCCCCAGTCTATGACTTCCTCTCTTTGCCCAAAATTTGCCTAAAGAAGAGTGGAGAAAGAATGAGAGAGAAAAAGGAGACAAATGTTATATTTTTGGTTAGAGGGGCATTTTAGTTCATTTATTAATTTTGGACTTTTTTGGTTGAATAATTATCAAAGAGACTATTTTGATAAATAAAAAATTAAATATAACTTTTTTGAAAAATTTTCCTATCAATTTTGTTCCCTAACCTAATTTATTATTTTATTTATAATCAATTTTTCTTTTACCCATTGAATCAGTTGATTCTCATTTAAAAGCAAATTAATGATGGTGGAAATGTTTGTGTAACTCAAATAGCATGTTCGTGTAATTCAAATAGCATGTTTTTGTGCTAGTTTGTATTTAATCTTATCATTGTAAAATATTCTATTTGGGGCATTAAATTGAGGCGTTTAACTTCTCTTAAATTTTTATCCTTTTTGTTTTTTGTTTTATGTCAACTCAATTTTACTTTTTTTTTTAAAAAAAAAATGAATTTACTCTCACTATTTCACAGTGTAATGTGATGAATGTTTTTTTTTTTTGAGGTAATACACAATCCGTAGGCACCAAAACTTCTGGCAATTTTATAAAATCCTGGGTAATAAAGAAATATTTCACAGCGCCTGTCATTATTTCTTTAGTTGATCACCTATCTGTCCACTTGTACGGCTATATTCCTCTACTATTGTGAATTAAAAATCCACAATTTCGAACACATTTTTTTAATGCCTGATCTGGTTGTATTTCAAGACTGGTTCATTAAACATAAAATCACACCGACGAAAACAAAAAGCAGATCACATCTGGGAATAAAATGCCAAAACATGTTTCACACCATACATATATCCCAGCGCTACTTGGACAGCTTCCTTTAGGTATATTTGTTAGTTCAGTTAATCAATCAAATTGTTGACGCAGCTGCATCTCTGTTTCACTCTTCCACGTAGCATGAGATGACTGTCCCTTCATCCTTTTACTCTTCTCCTTATCTTTGATGAGAGATCCCTTTTTCTTGGACTCGTTGCTAGTATCTGCTGGAGGGCGATCACTGCATACTGGGCAGATCATTCCGCGTGCATTAGAGAACGTCTTCGGTATTCCACATTGCAAGCACATCCTATATACAAGAAGATATTTCATATTACAGGTAAGCACCAAAACACCAATTTACAAGACAACACAGCATCAAGAAGAAAAAGACACCCAGACGAGAAGCTTAAAACCCAATATGACTATGGATTGAAAGGCAACATATGAATTTATTTAGTCATGAGAGAGAAATATATAAGAGTTGCAGAGTCTACATGAAAAAACCAAAAAAAAATTGCAATGCACGTGGCCATGTTTAGTCCTGCAAAGGAAGGTAGAAATGCAACAAATGAATTAGTTTAGTACTCACAGATTCTAAGATTTTCATGGGTCCATACAAAGGGAAAGCTTAGTGAAAACGTTTATTTCTATCACTCAAGTTATGTCAGCTCCGACCCATTAGATAATAAGCAAAAACAAGTTTACTAGGGAATTGGAAACACAAGAATAAACCCAACTACTGACTACCATCTATGACCTGCAGTCACAAAATTTCCAGACCTTCTCTGAATCCTCAGCAGTAGTAGGGCTAAAGACCAAAACAGAAAATCAAAATAGCACCAATTAAGATATTTAAAAAGAAAATGTGCACCTCAGAAGCTCTGCTGCATCTTCTGCATTCGGATTGGTTGCGGTTGCTACACGCTTGACTCCTTGTGCTGTGCTTGAAACCGAGGCTGAAGGTTGGTTACCCTCGATATCACTTCTCACTCGCTCATGGATTCCAACAAGTTGGGCTTTGGCCTCCATTACAGCACCTAAAACAATTTAGAACCAAATCAAAGGGGGTTAGCACTAAGACACATCCATGTAAGCCTAATTTTAAGCTCTTTAAATATCAATACGCAACTCATTAATCCTAGAAATACCTAATAATAATACTATATATTTACATTTATTCAACTTGACAGAGATAGAGCATCATATTTTTCATCCAGGAAGGAGATTTTAGGGTAAAAAGGCAGTTATCACAAGAAACTTAATTTTAATTAGCACATACTAGACCATTATTTCTAGAAACAAGCACTAGGATTAAAATGCTTACATTTGCTTTTTCCAAGCTAAACTTACATTGGAACAAAATAAAAATAAATTAAATATGTAGCATGTATAATTGCATTCTTGTGCAGCACTAATTATGTCTAATAAAAGATCAAACCCTAATCAAGCTCTAAACAATGGAGGGTTGAAGTGGAATACAATAATAAGAACAAGATAAAGAAAGCAAAGAACATTTTGGACAACTCTCAATTTCTCGGCTCTCAGAAGCAAAAAATTTTACATCTATAATTTGATATAAACTAATAAGAATATATTAGTATAATACTTAAAGAGGCTATTCACAGTTTCCTTTAGTAACTCTAAAATCTAAGCCCTTTGTCACAAGCGTAACATATAAATACAAAGCAGATATAAGACTGAAAACAGAAATATAAGCCCAGGCAACCTAGAGGACTACAAGCACTGATTATTTTATGTAAGTATATGATTTTTATCCACTGTGGACATCCTTTTTAAAAAATGCCAAATACAGAACTGTAAAGTTTTTAGTAACTTGGCGCTGCTAAGGGCCTTGTGAATATAGGCATACAGATCCACATTGGAAAATGATTATATATATAGGCATCACAAATTTTAAGACAATTACTGCTCTTCAAAACTTGAACATGAACAAGAAGTAAATGGATTGAAATTCCAAGATTTTAATGACAGCGCAATAAGAATTGAAGCAGTAGAATAGCAAAATTTAAATCTTAGGGGAAGGGAAACGATTTACCGGCGGGTAAATCTTGCTTATTTTTCTTGCGATTCCTCCGCCTACTTTGCTGAAAATCGACATCTTTAGCCGTAGTTTTTTCTTCCACAGAATTGTTAAGAAACTGTGGAGGTCCTGAAATCTATCGTAAACAAAAGACACACACACGCACGCAAAAAAAAAAAAACTCTAATTTAATCATAGGAAAGGATTGAATTTCTCAGCTAAATAAAAATAAATTAAAATAGCAAATAAGAATGAGAATTACTTGTGAGAAAACGTCAAAAGCAGAGGGGAGATCGGAGGCACCGGAAGAGTGTTTAGAGGCGTCGAAAAAGGAATTGTAACCTATAGAAAGGTTTGCACCAGCAGATGCAGAGGCACCGGCATCAGCATCGTCGTCGTCATCTGAAGCATAAAGTTGTTGTTCATCTTTATCTTTATCTTCTTCCTCACCAGAAGAATAGCCTTGGATTAGAGACAAACTCATTTTTCCCCAACCCAACAGCTTCCGTAGTTCTGCAGTGTATAATGAAATCAGTCAGAGCCAGAATGGAACGGACGGCAAAAAAAATATACCCAAAACCTTCAATTGAGTTTAAATGACGAAAATAACCTTTAAATATATACCCAATTAGCGGGTTCTGCGAAAATTTGTGTCACTTTCAAAATATACCAAACCACTGCAATCTCAACCGAAATTTGAATCGTTTAGCTCAATGTTGTTCATTATTGTATATTTAAGATTATTTTATAGTACAAATTTCACCATAGTTTTTAGGAAAAACCTGTCATACGGGAAAAAAATATAAATCCAAGAATCAAATCGTACATGCATCATGGTTCTTTGGATTCAAAAGATATCTCTACTATTTATTTCTGTCAATGTTGATTAACTAATTACTTATATAAGAATAATTTTTATTCAAAGGTTCACAACTTATCATTTTGAGACTAAATGCACGGATGATAAATATAAATGATGAATTCGAATAATATTGATGCATGAGAATGCACACTTTCAAGTGGACTAGACGCATGTTTGACAAACCAACCTCATATGGCATTGTCAAGTGAGTTCTCCTAACTTATTGTTGTACTTATCCAAGGAAAATTGGCAAATTGAAGTAATTTACACCATAAATATTATTTAAAACGGCATTTAAAATGATTTTATTGGTTAATATAGTACATAAAAGATTGGCATGCTAAGGAACCTGCACTTACTATTGTAATTGGAGACTAAATGGATTTTCATTACTTATTGAATTATATTGTTAGGTTTTGAAAAATGCTTACATTGGTACATACAAAAATATATAGAAGGATGTTAATAACTATTTTATGTACTTTTTCGGAGCCCTTGATGCTTCTACCAACAAGTTTTATTCATCAATTAAATCAATGATAGTAGTTGATAATGTTATCTTGAAAGTAAAAATACCATCGAATATTATTTGTAATAGTTTAAAAAGATGAGAATGATCAAATATTTTCGTTAGTTTTTAAAATTGGGAATAACAAAGTAGATAACTTATGTGAATACTTTATGTAGAAATTGTGAGGAGTTATTAGAAATATATAAATTTTGGTCTTCGTGTTCAACTGGCGTTTAGGCTATGTCACAACCTTAGCTAATGGAATTAGTTCATTATGATTAGCCTCAACAAGCTAGCTTCTTTGATGTTGTCTTCTTAGACTCTTCATTTTCATGATTAATAATATCAAATAAACAACAAATAAATTGAAAAGAGTAGGAGTAAAGAAAAATTAATGAAGTGATTCTTCAATACTTAAACTCTTTCTTTTCATGTCTTGTTTTAATGTTGTCTTTACCTTTTTGTTTTTGGCTTTTCTTTCCTCTTTTCTATTTCTCAAAAAGCTCTCCAAATAAACCCTATCAAGTTTTATCACTTATTATTGTTAAAAAGGGCATTTTTCTTTTTTATCCTTCTTGTTTCTAAATTTGTGATCTAACATTTTGTTTGTGGCTTTCCATAACCACGACACTAATGTTTTGCCTCAAAGGATCTGCGTTCCAATGTACAACACTAGCTTCTCATGGTCAAGACATTGGTGTTTTGTCCAACAAACTTAAAACTCATTAAAGATCAAAGTTGGACTTGTGTTTCAGTGATCCAAAACTTGTTTTTCACTCCAAAGCATCTTAAATAAAAATAAATAAAATAAACAAAAACATACCAATAACAAATAAACAAGGAATAAATTAATAAAATATCATGAATATATTCATATAAAAATAGCACATATTAGTCTCAACAAGAATGATATAAGGTAAGAAATATACACTAAGTGGTTAACTATAAAGTCATATTATTGCATTGAGTGATAGGATTGTAATTGTCAAGCCAATCAAAATTGTTATAAGTTATTGCTCTTCTAAATTATATTCATGAATTTGATAATAAAATACTTATCTTTAAATATATATTTAAAAATAATTTGTCTTATTTTTCATAAAATGAAATCCACAAGATTATACAATATTATTTATATTATCATGGGATCATGATAGTAAGACTATTTAATTGATACATGTCCTTTAAATTAATCGTGGTCTTAGAACTATAGGATAGGTTTCTTATTGTACTGCCAAAACTAAAACATACTTTGCATTCTCATCAAGAGAATGACATTTGCAATTTGTATAAATATACTAGTGCAAGTGTATAGATGCCCATTAAATAATAAGTTCAATAAATTGACCTACTATAAGAACACTTAAACGGTACTCTTATTATTTCAATTAAACCTTTTTTTTATAGGAATAGTATTATTGATCCTCTTACCTAAGCGACTATGATTATTTTATACAAGAGTTAACTTTAATAGTACTTAATAGTAGCATTTTTTTTAATGCCACCAAATATCTTCTTATAGTATCATTTTATAAATAAAGCTATAATTAACTATGTAATAGTGACATTTCATTTTTTTGATATATTTTATCTTTAATTTGTAGCATATTATAAATGCTACCATCATATAGCACTTTAAAAATGTTAGAAATTGATGTTTTATTTAGTAATGTTTTATAATAGTATTTATAAATACTATGTGTAATTTTTAGTAGCATAGTATTTTAGAAAGTTATAATATAAACACTAATTTAATGGTAAATAAAAAATTTTATAAAAGAGATGAAAAATATTAAAATTTAGAGAAAATAGGTTAGTAAAATTTTGTTTTCTATTTTTCCCTCCAAAAATTGACAAAAGCTCTATGACTCTCCAAAGTGCTTTCTCTCACCATTTTTTTTTGTCTTTTAATTTTTTATTTTTTAATTTTTTTTTTGTGTTATACTTGGATTAGATATGAAATTATTGACTTTAAATTTTGGTTTACAATTTTCAATTTCTTGATTTTATTAAGTATTAATATTTGATTTCTGATTTCGTTAATGAATTTTTTAATTTTGTTATTAAATTTGTAAAAATAGAAAAAAAATTTTGGAAGATTAAGGTTTTCTTTGGGGAGTTTGATTTTGAATGGTGAGTTCGTAGAGAATAAGTACATTGCCATTCCTAGAACTCTGACTTTGGCTTTATTGATCTAGACTAAAATTAAGATATTGTTTAGTTTATTGAGCATTAATGTATGGCTGATGTGATGGTGGAACAAGATGGAAGGAAGTGAAGTTTAGAAAATGGGGGTTTAAGTGAAGGTTGCCTATTAAACCCTCTTACAATGGTGTATTGTAAGTGTTTGAATAATGATTGTGTGGTAGTGCCTTGTAAGAAGTCGCTTGTTCATCATGCTTTTCTTGTAAGGGTATATGTGAGTGCATGCGTGTGTGTATATATATACACTTAGAATTTTGTGTTTTAATTTTTTGATCGAATGTGCAATTGATAATTAATTTTAGATTTTCTTGATTTAGTTTTTATTTAGCCTTTTTTTTTTTCTATATACCCAGTGGTTAATTATTTTGATGGCATATAGTATACTTTTAATTGCATTGTTAAATTATAGGATGTTTTGTTGTGATGCAACAATGTGGTTAATGGTGAGATTATTGAACTATGCATTAGTTTTATATTTTCTCTTGGTAGAAGATGTTTGTGAGATGAGTTAAACAATAGAATAAACTCATGCCTTTCTTAAAGGAATTAATAGGAAAGAAAGTTCAGTAGGGACCAGTGAAATAATATTGCATAAACTTAGGTTCTAATTTTTTAGTGGGCTTGAATACTTATATTTTAATTTTCTCTTTCACAAACCTACTTCCATTTTAGGAATTCTGGAGAAGAACAAAATATAAATTAGTCCAGGTTGTAACTTGGTATTTTGGCTTGTTATATATTATTATGTGGTTTTGATAGATCCCACTAGTCATATCAAGTTTTGTGCTTTTAACATATTGAGAATAGAGTTGGTTTCATTTTTACTAGTATTTTAATAGTGTAGGATCACATTTTATACAATTAAACTTTCAATCTGAGCTATCTATCCTACCCATGTTTTAAATTACATTGCAGACCTTATATGTTATAATTTGCTAAGATTTATAACTGAGGATGAAAAGTTTTCCTAGACATTAAGAAGTTGTTTCTTTAGCATTTCTACAAACTAATACTGCCTTTGCAATACTTAATCCTTGGATGTTATTCTTGCTTCTGGTACCATTACATTGGCAACACTTGTTCTTAGGAGGTTAATGTTTGTATGAACGACTCATTGTATAAAATAATCTTTGCTATGCTATACATGTGTCATATAATTATACAATTGATGTGAAATTAAATTATGCTTTTGTATAATCTTTATTTTTTTCTCTCTTCCTTTTTTGTTTTTGAAAAGAGGTTAATGTCTATTGTAAATGGACTTGTTTTATTTGGTTGTTATGATTATTGGGTGAATGAATTATATATAAAAATAAATAATAGAAAATTGGTAGTTTTAGTTGTTGATGCTAATGCCGTGGATTTGATTGGTTAAAGACAAAAGGGACATGATATGTAGTTATAAATTTGATGGATCATAATACTTTTATTTTTATGTCTTTGCTTTATACGAAGAATGAGATTGAGACCTATAATACTTAATTATAATTTAATTTAATCATATCATAGAAGTTATTCTGATGATATTATCTCGCAAAATATATACAAGTTATGAAAGTTTTCCTTTCCTCTTACATGGCTATGGTCTTAGAAAGTTTAAGGCACTCCTTTACGAGCAACTTCTCTTGTGTAGCCATCTTTGCTAACTTTGAAAGTGAAACAATACCATCTGGCTATTGACGAAACAAAACTCTTAGTGGGTTTACAAGTTACTTTTAGTATTAGATTGTTGGTTGTGCTTATTAACAATGACTACAATTCATGTTTTACGAGAAAAATGTGTATTGAACTTGAAGTCATTAGTGAGATTCATAGACCTTGCTAATAAGGTTTTTGTCACTTGAAAGTATTAATCAAATTTATTTTTTAAAACTTTTATTTACATTTCATATTTATCTTTAAACTATGATGTTCATGTATAATATTTTATACAATTAATATATATATATATTTTGTTTATATATATTACATGTCTTTATTTAAGAAAAAAATTATATTATTATGAAGAATAATATGTATATTTCTTTAGCATCACTCAATGCTATTTAATAATTATGATAAAAACTGTTTTTGTTAGATTATTTCAGACAATTTGGTAATATTTTATAAATTTTACAAGTCAAGTAATTTATAGAATCCTATATTAGTTACATACCATTAAATATGTAGTATTTGTATTTGTCATTGAAGAAAATATAGTAGCATTTTTAAATTACTAAAAGATGTTAATGTGTAGCATGATTAAAGTGCGACAAGTAATATATTTGTAGTATTTTAATTGTACTATAAAAGATAATTTGATGACATTTTCTAAGTGTTACATATTGTATAATAGTAACTTTTATCTAATATAACTAAAAATATAATGTAACTAAAAATATATGTGTAGCTTTCATTATATGCTACAAATCATAATTTGTAGTACTCTATAACTTCTATTAAATAAGTAACATATGCTACTATAGCATTTGTGAAAATGCTACTGTGCACTCTTTAGTTGCTACTATATTATAATTTTGTTATAGCGATAATCTCATAGTGATTAATAAAGTAGATTTTTGTTGTTACTCTTCTAATTAATTTGAGATTCTTGTATTGAATGAAACAAGTAGGGAATGTCTATGGTCATGATTTGTCATTCATCATATCTAGAATACATACAACCTATCTTCTATTATAGATGTTTTAACAACAATATATTAAAACAATTTGGTTGTATTGCTCAAATTAGGGAGATTACATTAAAGGAGATTGAACCAAACATATACAACTTAAATTCTTCTAGAATCACGAGCTTCAATAAAGCTAACAGATTGATATTAATTAGATATGCTTCTTTGATAATTTTGTTGATATATCTACTAAAATTTTATTTACATTAATTTTTGATAAATTAGTATAAAGCATTGACATGCATTAACTTCACAAATTAAAATTTTGATATTTGCTACCTTAAGAAGGATAATTTCATTAAGGAAGTATATTTTGTCAAAAATAAAAAAACTATAGTAATTTTTGGATAAATGTGCACTTTACTCTTCTTCTTCTTTTTTTTTTCGTTCGTCCAAATTTTATTCCACTAGATTTTACTGGTAAGGTTTTAATGAAGCAATATTAAGCATGTTTAACAAAAATTAAAGTTGGTTAATCCAAGATGAAGTGTTGTGATTGATGACAATATTTGATAGGTGAATATTGTCCTCTTATCTTATTGATGGCTCCTATCACCCTTAATTAGTGGATGCTAAGGAGTTGGCATGTGTTTTGCTTTTTGTGTCACAAAATTGCAAAACAAAGGACACCAACATGCCTTTGATTGGTTAAGTGGTGGGATACTACACTATAAATAGGCATTATCAATAAATGAAAAACCCATAACTCTCAAACTCCTCTTCATGTTTGTTTAATACTATATTTATGGCTAATATCATTTCTGCCCTTATGTTTTGTATAATTTATTAATAGTGAAATATTATTTATGTTCTTCAATTATCTTTTATTTGCATTTTAATTAAATATTTACAAGAAAACACAACTACCAAGTAAAAATTAAAATTTTGACAGTTATTCATCTTTTTGAATCTTTGGATACTACATGCTAATTGACTTGACTAATATTTTTATTTTTAATTATCACTATCATTGCCTTGGTTGATATTGTTGAATTCTTTTGCTTGAATGAATATTACTTGCCTTTGTAACTATTCATGTGCCCCTGCACACCAAAATGATAATGAAAATCAATATTAACATAATCGTTTATTGCATTAAACTTGAATCCACATCCATTCCTTTTAATCCAATAAACTTACCTTTAAATTTAAAATCAAAACTTTCTTCAACATATTGGCTTTTAATAATTCAGTGTGCAAACAAGAATTCAGAACTCAAAAGTAAAATGGCTTAAATCATGAAAATTTTTAATTCAAGAAAATTTCGTTGATTTTCTAGAAAATTTTGAAAATGAGAAGGAAAGGAACACCAAAAGCAATTACAATCCTACAGTGTAAGAGAAATTTAAGATCTAGTTATGCTACATCAAACCCTTACGAAGTCAAAATAAATGAAAAATTCCATCTAAACTTTGCATGCATATGTTTTGAAGGCACAATAACAATTGCCTTTTCAATACCGGCATGTTGATCAGAAATGAAAACTAAGTCTTCCATGTTACCAATAACTACTCATAACTTTTGCATAAACCAGAACCATGAGTCATTATTTTCATTATCCTTAATATCAAAGTCAATGAAAATATATGATCATTGTTATTTTTGCAAGTTTCACAAATAACATGCCACGAGATTTTTCTTTCAATGAAGTACCATCAACTACAACCATAAGTTTAATTGATGAATAAAATTAGTTAATAGAAGTCGCAAGTGCCATAAAAAAATACATAAAATGGTTATCAACATCCTTCTATATGAGAATCACTGTATCTTTTCCCAAACATGACAATATATTGGTAACAAGTTGTAAGGTTTTGCAATATTTCCACACACCAACATCCATGCAACTTATTTAGCTTCTTAGACCTTCATAAATGATGATAATAATATATAAAATTTACTTTAAATATCATGTTTAATATTTTTAAAAGTATACACTCTGGTGTAGTCTATAAACATTTCTCTGATGAACCAATAAGGTAAAAGCTAGTTAAAGAATATTTATTAAAGTATTAGTGCAACAAGCAAGTTTGATCTTGATAAATCTGCTACACTTAGAAGTAAGTATTTTCAGATAACAAAGTTATTCACACTCGCATTTATATTTGTTATCCACTCATTTCACTTTAAAATGATCTATTATTGACCTATGAATCTAAAATTAAAAGTTATTTTTCATTATAAGTAAATTTAAATCACTACATAATTTTTCCTTGGTTTGATATTACTTTCCAAATAATACTTGGCCATCCTCAAAATCGAAGAACTCATCTAGCAATAAAATAACAATAAAGGAATCGGAGGTAAAGGTTGTAATGTATTATATAGTGATGAACTCATTTCTTCTATTCTTTTTAAGGTTCTTGTAAAATTGGGTTGGGATTGCTAACAAAACACTAACTCAATGTTACAATCATGATTAGCTCTTTTTTTTTGGCATGTCATTAATGCCAAGTGTCCAGAATGTATCTTCATTATTAGTTCATTCGTCATAATAGTTGTAAAAGGGATCTTTTTTATATTGGAGAATACAATACATGTACAACATTAGTAAGAACTGGGGCACTAGTAACGTTTTATCGGTAGAATAAGTGAAAAGGGTTTTTGAAATTATTCTCCATCTCATGAACAAGAGGTTAATCAACTTATACAATGGTGGTGGTATTTTTGTAACTATAATTTGACGATTGAATGTTACAAACATCTATGGTGCTGGACAACTAAACTTTAAAGGTGATTAATGTTTATACACTATTCTCATTCTAAACTAAATTCAATGGAACTTACATTTAGCAAAGAGTATTAACTTGTTGAAGTTTAGTATAATTAAGGACTTCCTAAAAATATTGAAGTTCCTCGTCAATTATGACATTGCCAAGAAACATTAGCAGAAACCCCCAATGTTCCCAATGTGTGACAATCTAGTTACAAGTTTGCAAGTTTCTTATGCACTTTTAGAAAACTCACATATTTGCACTACTTTTTTAAGTTTTTTTTTTTTTTCCTTAATAACAATGAAATTCAATTATCATAAATTCAAGACTTTTTCATGGAACCATACCAAGATTTGACATTATAACTTTCTTTTGCTCAAACCATTCACATCATATGTGATCAAAATTTATCTTAAAGCAATCAACAAGCTAGATCCAAGATTTGCTAACCAAATACCTTTTCTTTTCTTCCATCTCTTTTTCTTTTTATCTTTTATTTTTTTTCTTCTTTTTGCTTAAACAAACAAGTCAAATAAAATAAACTTTGTCTTAGGGGTTATTTTGTTAGAAGTTAGTTGTTGTTTAGTGAAAATTATGAAAAGTTCAAGGTTTAGTTAATGTTATAATTGGACTTAAATTGGGTTCTTTAGGTGTAAGCCCAAAGAGAGGGGAAAAGAGATAAAATATTAAAAATAAAAAAAGAATAACAAAAAATTTTTAAAATTTAAATTTGAGTTTTTTAAATTAAAATTAAAACTAATTTTTTAATTATTACTTAAAATATATAAAAGTTTATAACTGAATACTATTATTTACGGATAGCAATTTAGATTATGGTATCGTACTCATGTTATTTTATATTCGTGTCATGCTAAAAAGTGGTAAATTAAACCTAATTTGTTTAATAATTATATCAAAAATTAAAAATTTTAACATGATATGATAAATAAATGGTTACATAAGTTATAATTATACTACTCATTTAATATATTTTTTAATATATTATAATATTTTTTTATAATATTTATTTTTAAATATAAATAAAAATCTTTTAAAATGTAAAAAAATATAATTAAATTATTCATGTCATAAAATAAAATTATTAAATTATAAATAATTTAGTACATTATAATTATTTAAATAATTAATCGTATTATAAATATATTTAATATAAAAAATTTTAAATTTAAATTTAATATAATTATTAATTATATTATGTTATATTTATTTTTTAATAATTATATTATTTTATATTAATTTAAATTAATAAATTTATATTGAATTTATATCAATTTTGACCCGTTGTGTTAAAAATTGCCGTCCCATAATTCTATCACGTGGAAAGTCGACAACAAACACAGCTAGTGCCCGCTACTGACAGTGATCCTAGTCTCACTGAACCCTCCAATTAAATAGGGAGACATTTCACTCTTCAATAGTTTTAAAAATTCTTTGTATTTTATTAAAGTCACGCCTTATTCCTCATTCATATTTCCGTTTCTCTGGTAATGTTTTTTTATGAATTATGAACTCCGGCCACAGCAAGCTCTCACAGGTTTTCAGTTCTAGATACCTGCGTCGTAACAGATGAAGCAATTAAAGGTAATTTATTTAGCTTGATTGATCCAACACTAAAACGAGTTACCCGAAAGTTCTCTCACAATCTTAATTTATTGAGGTAACGAGGTGCGTAAAAAAATCACGTCGCCTTATAGTCAAAGGATATTAAAGTAGGTGGTTTCGTCCAATCACTTAAAAATCACTGCTACCTCTGCCTCTCCTCTTTTCATCAACAGGTTCGCCAAATTCAGTCTCTTATTTTTTGTTGTCTTCTTAACTTTTGTGTTACCACCATACCGGCATTTTTGTTGTCTTTATAAATTTTGTGTTACCATCGTACTGGCAAATAGACTTGCCAAAAGATAGGTACCGAATCCCAGCTCACTTCCCGCTCTTCAAATGCGCCGTACAAACTATCCGCTGCGACCTCGCCAGTCCTAACAACATTCAAAGTTAACATCGACAATTATCTGTCCCGTTCTCACCTCATTGCTTTGAACTGCGCGGACAACAGCAGCCCAGCCAACGCGCTTGTACGCTCTCAGGTTCGTGTGTTCTCAGTCTTAATTGAAAGATTATTTTGGGTTTTGCTCTCAAGCTGTTTGATAAAATGTCAATTTTTGGATGAAACTGTGTGAAATAAATAAATAAATAAATAAAGTGTGACCTTATTAGTTGTTTTAGAAAAACTTGTAGACATATATATGTAATCTCCCCTTTTGCTCTGTCTGCTCTTATGGTGTTGTTTGTGTGTTATGAAGCCAAAACAGGTGTAATTTTATGCTATGTTCTCCAGAGCTTCAATTAGAGCAATAATTCGGGCATATCCTGTACCCGATTCTCTCAAAAGGTTTTTTTTTTTTTTTTGGCTCTCAGTAATTATCAGATTGTTTAGTTTTGAAATTTCTCATTTTCATTTGTTAGTTGCTACTCTTTCAGAAGACATTCGGATTAGGAATTGATTGAATCGCAAAAGCTTTCTTCTTTCAACAAATTGGTGCTTGTTACTGATTTCATGTTCCTTGTCTATGCAGGGACTCTTTAGCCCGCGTCTGTTGTCTAGTTCCCAATGCCCTGGCACTGTCTAAACCCTCTGCATTTTTCGAGTCCCTTCACAATCATTACATTACACGTGCTGACCATCCAAGATTGGATATGCTTATTGTTCCTAGAAAATGGCTACATTTGAGATTCATTAGCAATGCATCAATTGAGCTCAAAGCACATGGTGATACTGTTAGGTTTTCTCTTAATAAGCACCGCCATACCGATTCACTGACAAAAGTGAACAAGGGGACTAAAAGGCCAAAGATTTCCATTAAGGCTAAAAGGAATGAACTCAGGTTCTATCGCCTTAAGGCCAAAAAGAAGATGAATTCTCCAAATCCACAAGTTAGGATTACGTACAAACTTGAGAAGGTTAAATACAATTCTTACTGTATTCATGTTAGCATGTGTTAAAAAAAGCTACGCTTTTTTCTAATATTCTCATTGACCTTACTAATTAAAAGAAATATCATTATTCATGTGTGCAGTGATTGTAGATTTGTTTAGTTTGAAGTTTCTTGCATCACCTTTCTGTCATTATACTGTACATGTGTTAATTTGATCATTTATAATCTTCTACGAACTCTTCTCAGGCTAAACGGAAGGAAGCATGGCTGATTGAAAAGTTGAGGAAATTCGAGGTTCCAAAAGCTCCTCTTGAGACATATGATCCTGAAATTTTAACTGAGGAAGAGAAGCACTACTTAAAGCGTATAGGTGAGAAAAAGAAAAATTATGTTCAAGTTGGAAGACGAGGAGTGTTTGGAGGGGTTGTTCTTAATATGCATCTTCATTGGAAGAAGCATGAGACAGTTAAGGTTGTTTGCAAGCCTTGCAAGCCAGGAAAAATTCATGAATATGCTGAAGAACTCGCTCGACTTAGCAAAGGCATTGTTATCGACATCAAACCCAACAATACTATAATATTTTATCGTGGAAAAAATTATGTGCAGCCAAAAGTTATATCCCCCCCAGATACGGTACCAAAAGACATGGTAAGTGTCCTTTCCTTTATCAATTTTTTTATGACAAAATAATGTAATTTACTCGGGACATTTCTCCTTCGCAATCCCTAATTCTTTTCTTTTTGTCCCTTAAAGAATTAAATAGTTGTGGTCTAAGGGGTTTACCTGCTCCTATTCTGTATATGGTCTTGGAACTGCAAAATTTGCATCTGCCTTCCTGATATTCTTTAATATAATCCCTTGAGTATCCTTAATGTAATGGACACAGCTGCATAATCATTAAGTGCGTAAATTTGAAGTTTTGCAAATGGATAGCACCAAATGAAGTAATTCAAGTCATGAAAATTTCTAAAATGTTATTTCGTAAATATCCTATATCTCATGCTATTCTTTTTGCATTGCTGAGTCAATAGCTGGGCATCTATGTGGGGTATGATTAAGTTTCGATTTCAAGTTTTTCAGCTGCTTCTGGGACTGTATATTAATTAATGTGTATATCATTCTCTTTTATTCATGGATTTGCACATGAACTCCTTTACATTGGGACCTGCAAGTGTTAGATTTGGATGCTACAAATAATATACAATAAGGTGTTGGAATAATTCAATGAAAACATTTCCTTTACTTAGTTTTGTGTTATCAAAATTTTATTACAATCTTTTGAATTCATTAAGGGTAAGTTTATGTAAAGTCTAGAGATTAGCTAAACCAAATACCATTAGGTATATTTGAATATGGACTACTATGAATGTACTAATTGTTGTTTTATGTGTTTCTTGATCAAGCAAACTGACATACAATAATACTTAATTGTATCTATTTAATATTTCAAGGGCACATAATTTGTTGAGCTGTGTTTGAGTTTCTAGATTCTTGAAAGTTTCCATGTTTGACACACTGAAGGGTGTAGGAACTTAATGATTATGTTTGTATCCACTTATGCAGATGTGCATTTTAATTTTCAGCATGATTTATTAGAATTAGAAATTTTACCCATGCTATATCAAATTTCATCCATGCCATATATATTTGGTTTCATGACTCTTCTTTTACATCATTGATTTAGTTCAAAGTAATTAAAGTAGTACCACTCCTTGTTAGAGGATCTCTGGGTATATTATCTTTGAGTAAGAGAAGATACTTAGTGTCCTGAAAATAATTCATGAACCAACATACACTAAGAAAGCTTATTGTTTCTGCTGCTGACAGTTCCTTTTTTACTGTCTAGTAAATAACTTGGTTGTATAGGCACTAATTTCCTTTTTGGGACAGCTAATGCCAACCTTATAGTTATCCTATTCATAAATCGCAGGCCCTGGAAAAATATAAGTATGAGCAGTCCCTTGAGCATACAAGTTGGTTCATTGAAAAGTTGGAGAAAGAGCTGGAAGAGTATCACGAGCATGTAGCTCGATACAAGAAAGGGAAAGAACCTGCAACATGATTCCTTGGTAACTCATCTTTTTATTCCAAAGGGAAAGGTATGTGATAATTTACTCTATATTTGGCTTGTTTTCGTAGAGAAAATACGAGAAAAGAAGACTTGAGTCTGATGTTTTCTCTATTTGGTCATGTAGAGATATTGAAGATGAAGTGGAAGATGAAAAGGAATTTGTCTTGCCTTCCCTTTGTGTTCCCAAACTTTCTTCCTAATGTCATATTTTGAGAGAAATTTCAAATTTTGTTGGTGGAAGTTTTCTGTATAGCATGTAAACAGTATCTAGTGGTGTTTTCCTCTCCTGAATGGAGAAAAGATGTTTTGTTACATAAAGGAAACTCTTACTATTGAATCATAATACAAAAAGATAGATAAACATTACCCAATAAGATATCTGAAATGCTTGCATGATGTGGGTGAGGAAAAAGTTTGCAGAAGATAATCACCAGTTTTTTGTTCAGTGAAGAACTACATTTTCTGAAAGGAAATTGCCAAAATGCCGTGAGGGTGCAGCTGATGGTGCTCTTTCTATAGTTTGGAAAAACATGTTCCGAGTCCATGTTTAAATAGGTTGTTTTAACCAGCAGTCAGTCGCTTTGTTCTTCGGTTGGATTTGGACTGCAAGAATTTTCATATGTGGTGCAGCGGATCTTTAGTACAGAATCTTTGAACGTCATGCATGCAGTAAAATTTTAGTGAATATCTGCTTAACCATTTAAAGGATTAAGTGGTATTAGTAACCACAGTTCTGACTATTATGATCTCTGTTGTTTAAAGTGATTCCGGTCCCAAGGTTTATGGCCGTTGTCGAAATGAAGCTAAGTTAAAGTTAGTCAAATGTCGGTGTAATATCTCATAAAAGAACATGGAAAGATACAAATCAATTTCATTCTTATATGCTGTTTGGGGTTTTCACTGTTGGGCCCGAAATTCTGGTTTTTTACAGTGTCTCCTGGTTTCGATAGTCGGGAAGATACAAATCACTGTCTGCTTGTTAGAAATTTGATGTACCAAGTACCTGAACACATAGTACATGTGAGTTCGGCAGGATAAATAAAGCACTTTAATTTACTAATAATGTGTGACATTTCGAGGGGTTTAAACAAAACTTGTCTGAACAATCAAGCCATTATACAATGATGAGTTAAGTGTGTTTGCTTGGGCGCGCATGTAAGAATAGGTTGCACAGCAAAAGTTCATGCATAATGATGGCAATGGGTTGGGATGAATTGCGGATTGCCATCTCCATCCCCACTTGTTTTACAAAAATGGATGAGCTAAGGTTAAATTTTTTTTGGGGGTCTATATCATTCTCGTTCTTAACTCCTTTATACAAAAGATATTAAATATAATCTTATTTTCTAACTTGAAAAAACCCTATTCGATTGTTTTATCGATAAAAATTTCTAAGGTTAAAAATTGCTTTTCCTATCTATATAAAGTTATCTTATCAATTGTAGTACACATTTAATAAACAACACTCTTATTCTTAATTACACATACATATGTACATATATATATATATATATATTATATCATGATTATATGTCTTCGTAATAGAGTTATTATAGTGAGTTTTTATTTTATCTAAATAAAAAGGAATGAAGAAGACATATGTGGTGCATGGATGGTTGGATAATAATCTCCTAAAAATTGTCCCCATTACATTCATTTATTTTTTTATAGAATTAAGTTTATGAACTTTCTAATAATTATTCTATATTTTATAATAAAGTTTAAAGGTTTCTTTCTTTGACTTAAATGTTTTAACTCAAAATAGTGAAACAAAATAAATTTTCAACTATTAATTTTACACTTCATGAATTTCAACCATTAGAATGCATATATCTAAAGGTTGAAAATTTGTGCTCCAACTGAAGTTAAAATTTAAATCAAGAATCATTTTAATTTTATAATTTTAAAAATATTTAATCATAATTTATTTTTTCAATATATCTTTTTTTGTTTAAATAATTTATTCTAAATCTTTTGACAAGACTAAATGAAAAAAGTTATATATCATATAAAAATATAAATTCTAATTTTTTATATTGACTGGAATATACATATTTACTTTCCATAAAACATCATAAACTATTACCAAATTTACATCGATATAGTTTTGACTTTTAGTTGTATTTTATTTTAATTAAATAAATAGCTTAATACTCATATTCAACAAAAGAACAAAATAAAATTGATCTCATGACTATTGTTATTATTCGTTAACCATCAATTTAAATGACATGTTTGCTTTCCTTTTTAATATCTTAACATAATGGAAAACAGAAAAGAAAAGAATAATTTTTTTTTATTTGGTTGTCTAATAAAATCATTAATGAAAAAGAATTCATTATTTTTTACTTAAAAAAAATTCTTTACTTTTAAATTTATTAATATTTATTGATAGATTAAAATATGTAATTATTTCTTACTTTTAATTTTAACTATAACTATATTTTATTAAAAGTAATTATTATAATAAATATTTAGTTAATATATTTTCTTAATATTTTTAAATATAAAAATTTGTTATATTAATTAATTATTTTTATTTGGATAAAATACTTATTTTTATCAAAATATATTATATATTATAATTAAAAAATTAAATTAATTTTAACTTTTACTTTTAAATATAAAATATATTTACATCAATAATTATTTTTTATATATTAAAAACTAAATTATCAAATAAGTATGATAGTTATATGAATTATGATAATTATAAGATTATAAAATAAAATTATAAATTAATATGCATATGAAACGTATAAAAAATAATTATAATTATAATTATGACAAAAATAATGATAATTAAGTTTATATGATGATATTGAATTTTTATAACAAACATAAATATTAATGTTGATAGATTAATAAAATAAATTAAAATAATATTGTGTTAATAATTTTTAAAATAAATAATTAATTAAAAAATAATTATATAAAACTAATTAAACTAAAAAATATAATAAAATGTATAAATAAGGAATAAAATTGAAAAATCAATCATTTAGAAGGAAGGAATTACGATTCTTCATCTTTGAGAGAGAATCATCATTCTCCAACTCAGGGAAATAAGAATTCTTAACTAATTTTTTTCATTCCATTTATTCTTCCAAACAAATAAAGAAATTCTCATTTATTCTCCTGTAAATTTTAAAAAATAAATAATAAATCAATAATAAATATATAAAAAAATGAATGTATGTAAAATAAAAATCCATAAATATTAACAAAAATAATGTTCATATAAACTACATTCTAGTTTATAATATAATTTAAATGAATAAAAATCATAACAAACTCGTTGATAGAACAATAACTTTAAATAATATAAGTGATTATTTTTTTGAATTTTGATGAGTAAAGATAAAGTAAAGATAATGCACAAAATATATTATATATATTTGAAAAAAAATGATAAGTATAAATATCAATAGATTAATTTCCTAAAGATAATTTTGAAAACAAGAATTTAATGTGTCGTTTCAATTTTTTATATGAAAAAATGCCAAAATATTTAGCTTTTGTATTAAGTTAAAATAGTCCAAAAATTTTTAAAGTTAAAAAATATATAACTTAATTATGTAAATTAATTAAATTTAATAGCATTAAGTATTTAATAAAATAAATAAATAAATAGCCCATTGGATTTTTAATTGACTAATGCCCAAGAATGTAATGTAACAATCATAACTTAAAATTTCTTAGTTGTCACATAATTTAAAATTTTTTACACAAATTAAAATCATAATTTAAAACTCTAATGTAGAAAGTAAAACCATAGTTTAAAACTCAAAAACAACTTTAAATTTCATCACTATAAAAATCAATCCTTGAGTTAACAAAATTTTATGCACAAGAACTTTTCAAAATTGATGAAAAAATAGGAACTCAAATGCTTGATCTATTATACTTATCAAGTAAGCTTTTGGTAAATATTAAGGACCCTTTTAAAGTTTCTTTACCATACAATAGAGCGTGAAAATGAACAAAGTTTAGGTTTTGTTGTTGATTATCAAGATGAACAAATTACGGCATAGGCTAAAGAATCACTATTAATGATAACAAAGAGATATACATTAGAACAAATATAAAAAGTTAAGATGGTAAAGAAATTAAGATTGTATTTAATATTAAGATGCTAGGACTTTGAAATTATAGTCATTGTGAGATAAAAATACTAAATGTTAAATATTAGTGAAATAATAAACTTGTATATTGGTATGCATATTAGTTAAAAGAAATCAATGCAAAGATTCTAATACCTTGTATAAAACCAAAAATTAAACCAAGCAAAAAAATTTAACCATTTACATATATGAATATATGCTTTTGCTAGTTAATCTTGTATTTTGTAGTATTTTTATTATTTTGTTAGTTTTTATAAGTAAAGGAGAAGAAATAAGCTTAAAAGATGCATTTTCAAAATTTTTCTTATTTCTTAATTATTGAAATAACGTTTTCTAAAGGAAATAGGCATATTATTATGAACACATTATTGAAAACTTATTTTGGAAAGAGAAAAATAAAGTCATTCTTAGAAATATGACAAAAATAATCTTAATTGTATTATAATTAATAGCTTGAGTAATACTCACTAAAACAACAATAACATTCTCTACAAAATTTTAAATAGTGCAAAGTTTTCTTTATTAAAAACTTGAGATTCAGAGCTTTTCATTGATGTTTTATTACAATAAATTATGTTATTAATAACTAACTTACAATCACTCACTCTATATATAAGTTGTTAAAATTGATATTCACAATTGGCAATCTATGCAAATTGTTAATAGATTGAGAATTGATATAAGTAACGATTACAATTACAATTTATTAAAAGTTTTGTTATTGACCATTGTAATATATATTTGAATATTGACAACCTCTAATTTTAACAAGTGGTAAATAATTTTGCTTTTACCACTTATATTTGTATGTGGTAGATAATTTGCTAGTGATTTGCAGTCCTCAAAAATGTTACAGAAACAATTGTTGGATGGCCTTCAAAATGCATAAACTTCCATTAAAGATTTATGTAATTGTAATTGGCTTATTTTTATGAAATAAATAATATTTTAGTACTAGTTTTTTTTTTTTATATATATTTGATATATAATTTTTTGTGAAACAAACAATACTCAATTTGTGTATAGATAATAGACTATAGTTGATATCATTAAGTTATAAATAATAGCCTTATAGTTGATATCATTAAATTATGAATAATAGCCTTCCAATTTCAATAAATTTTGCAGGTAATTTGTTACAATGCACACAAATATCAAAATTTGATTTCATTGATAATATCAACAATGAGCATTGCATACTTGCTGGAAACCATGTTTTTACGACTTACAAGCATATAGTTTTATAAGGTAATTTTGGAAACCATAATTACCAATTATAAGCAAACAATGGAAAAACCCAATTTCAAATGATATATAGACCACGTACATTTTTAAGTGGCGTATGTTTTAACCACTTACTTCTTTATCATTGACAACTACGATATTGCAATTGTAAATTATAATGATTTTCTAAACCTTCTTTATACAGAGTAGGCAAGGTGCATGTGGTCAAATTACATTTACCACATGCAAGTGCCATAATTACTCTTATGTTGTAGTGTCTTATTTACCATCAAATTCAAAGTGGTATAATTGCATTAACTAAAATAACGCACATCTCATATTTCAACAAGTCAAGAAAAGAATAAATTCTAGTTAGAAAATGATTTATGCAAATTCTGTTTTGCTTAGAATCAGAAAAACCATGTTATGATTGCTTCAATATAAAGAGAGCACATTCTTATCTTCAAGTGCATAAAACAGAGATTAAGATACAAGTGGATGGAGGCAACGAGATGCTCCAAAAAGGCCAAGACCAAGAAGATTGCTTTGTTCTTTTACTTTTATGATTCTTTTTTGTATTTTATTTGTTTTTACCGTATTCTTTAGTAACTAATATTTCTTATTTAGGACTATAGATGAAGCCCTAATTAGATCCTTTATGATTTTATATTAATTTAAGTGATTTTTACTTATATTGTACTTATAAATTATTATTACATGTTTAAATAATTTGAAACTATAGTTTTTATGATTTATGCATATGATATATTGACGCAAGATTTGAGGACCACACTAATCTCTTATCTTAGATGCTCTTTTAATATAAATGAATTATTATAACATGATAATCACACCAATTTGATTGTTATTGTATAATCTTCTTATTTTCATAATACCTAATACATTATATGCATGATAATAATAGCATACATCAAGCATTTTTGCTTTTTTTCGATAAATGAGTTTAAATCCTACATTAAGATTAAATTTATAATCAATAAAAAGTTAATGCATGTGATTAGATTGTATGTGAAGAGAATTGTTACCCTATTAAATTGCTAGAATATTTTGATTACGTAAAATTATCATGAAAGTGACAATTAGTGGTGGATTTCTTCAAATATTAACGCTTTTATCTTGATTGATTTTTTGTTCTTGATTTGTTCTCATAGAAAATTTTTATATTATTTTATTTTTAATTTCTATTTTAATTTAATTTAATGTTGATAATATTGATTTTTTTTTTCATATTAAGTCTTGATAATATTGATTTTTTTTTTCATATTAAGTCTCTTTTTTAGGATTTGGTAATAAATAAGTATTAATTTAACTTATTTTTTTGTGGGATCAATATTGTGGAATACTTGTAAATATTACAATTAATTTGTATATTTTGGAGTTTCAAATTGAATTCTAAAATGTTTAAATGAAAGTAATTAAAATTTACAATAAGTTTTTTGTCATCATAGAGGGGGAATAAGCTTCAAATTAAGTTTCTAATTAGTAAACCTTAGATTTTATTAGCTAGAATTCTAGATAGGTAACATTACATTCAAATCCTAGTTCATTAAGTTGCATTTTTTCCCCCTTTCCTTATCGAATAAGGATTGAATTTTATGAATTAAAAGAAGTCAACTATATGGAGTCAGATTTTCTTATTTAGATTATAATTCTACTTTCTTGTTTGAAGTTTATTTCTTATGGAGTATAAATAATTTACATTCCTTAGTTTGTCCAATCATCTTCCCAAAATCCTTGTCTTGAAACATGCATTATGTAGGCTAAAAAATTACGCTGCAACATAAATGAAGAGTGAGTTTTTCTAGGAAACAAGATTAGTGGATAGCTTTGGATCATAAAGAACATTCCCAAGTATAAGAGGAGAGACAATTTTAACATCTTTTATTCCAGCAACAGTGATTAGTGAACCATCAGTTATGGCAATTCTTTTATTACTTGGACATGGTGTTAAAATGATGTGAGGAGTGTGTCATGTGGTCTATGGCTCCTGAGTCAATGACCTAAGAGTCAAGAAATGACTTATATGACACATTTAATCCAATGGAAATAGGAAACAAAATTGAGTGCGCTAGTGAGCGTTTACTTGAGGGCTTCTCAAGAGATCCAAGCAAGTTGCTCGGTTGCTAAATCTCACTTAAGTTGAGCTTGACTTGCTCTGTGGATTCAGCTTTATCTGATTGTACAGTAGAAAAATGAACATGTCCATTACTCCTTAGTTGCCCTTTGTAGCCCCACTCCTTGTTGGATGTAGGCAGTTTTCTAGGAAGTTTTCAATATCACTATTGTGTGTGTCTTGCCTTTGCACAATAGGTACACCATAGACTATCACGGTTGTCACTATTTTCATCTTTTGATATATCTGTCCATCCACCTTCAGATATAGAAGACTGCCCCAGACCTGATTTCTGATCATTGCCCTTGCTGGTTACCATGGCTGAGCCTTTTAAGATCTGGGATTGTTCAAGCATGATCCCTCTTCTACTCTACTCTGCTCGTATTATGGAGATAGCTTTTTTAAGAGATGAAAGCTCTTATTTGAGGATTTGGACCCAGATATGAACATACCCATCATTTAGACCTACAAGAAAATCAGAGAATTGATCTTTTTCGACGTAATTTTAGGAATTACTACATCCTCAAGGCTTTTTGTTTCAATAAATTCATAATGGTCAAGTTCTTGCCATAAAATTTTCAGTGTATTAGCATATTCAGCGATTGTTTTATGACCTTCTTTCGCAGCACCTGACTTGATTTTTATCTCATTCAGGGCTGCATCTAGGGCCTTCGAATATGTCGGTTGAATAGCCTCTCAGATGTCTCTAATAGTGATTAAAAACACGCACGTGTTGCTGATCTTTAGAGTCATTTAGTTTCACAACCATGCCATAATCATTGAGTCTTCCTCATCCCAAACATCAAACTGAGGATCTCCCTTCTTTGGTTCTGTTCCAAGCAAATGCTTAGTTTGCCTTTTTCTTTGAGGAATGTGCAAACAAACGGAGACCACTTCAAGCAATTCTTCCCGTTTAATTTATACACAACTTGCATATGTTTTAAATTTCCAATAAACTGATTCCACTATGATTGTGTGACAGAAGTTGTCTTGGTTGTATTTATCATCGTACAACAGTTAAAGAAAGAACATAGTGATGAAGACCAATTCACGGTAATGAAGGCCAAGAATCCCAGAAAGAGCTTAAAGAAAAATAGAGAAGATAATAATTTTTTGATATATCAAATAGAATACAAAGGGTATTATATACATATTGCTCTAGCTACAGAATAGGAAACTTCCTAAACTGACTACATCAGACCCCTCAGTGAGAGGAATTCCTTATACTAACCCTTAAATCTTAGAATTTACAGCTAGTGTACTTATTCCTAAGATAACTACTATTCTAAAAATATATACAACAAATTACGACAAATCATATCATGATTTGCCACAGCCATTATTAACAAAAGAAAAACCAATGGTAGTTGAATATTCAACAATAGTTGATCTTGCTTTATTTGGGCATTGGTTTCTAAAGATAGATAAAAGATACTTGTCAAATGTTGTAAGCTTCATTGTCTTCGCTCACTTAAGAAGCAAAAAATTTCTTTCACCGTCCTTGCATTATCGCTGGGAGTTTTTCTTGCACCATATCCACATTTTCATTGTTAGATTAGACATAATAGGATAGTGGATAAGTTCAATCCACATATTTTCTCTATTTAGTTCTTCATCTTCATATTCTGGAACATTATATGGTTCACGTTTACCTTCCACATCCTTTAACCTCAAGCAAGAATTGGCCAAATGCTCGTTACATGTTCTTGCTCTGCTTGGTATGGAAATAGATTGATTTTTGGTTCATGATACTTCGATAATAGTGCTGAAGCTGTCCAAACAAATCCATTGCTTCAGTTTTGCATCCAAAAAGGTGGGGACGTTTTGATGCAAAATGAGCGACTCTGCGATGTCTTATCTTTATACAATAGTATGACCATGCACTTTAATGAGAATAGAAGAGTTCTAAGAGAGTGTGAGGCTTGTATTGATGAGCAACTGAATAGATGTAATAGATTTTGTTGCATTAGAAGATCAAACTTTAACTACCTTGTTTAATTTTCTTTTATAGTTACTAGAATTCATTCTGTGGGCCTCGACCTTATTTAGTGTGGTGATAATATTCAGGTTTTTGTGTTTTCATAATTTCGTTGGTAAGGACATTAGTTTGTTCATTTATACCAAATAAGTTTCTAACACATATTAACATAACCAAATTATATGATACAGAGTTTTGACCATCACGATGTAGAAGCAACTTAACATTAATAGGTATCGCTAATAAGTATTTCAATCATTTCCTAGGTCAAGGACTTTTTTTATACAAATGGACAAAATTATGTCCTTGCTTGAGGACATATGAAAACTTAGGGATCTAAATGTTACTATCCCATTTTACAACAATATGGCTGACTTTGGCTTAAGTTCATAGAATTATTTAAGAGAAAATTTTCAAATTAATCATTTTTTGTTAACTGATTTACTAAATTAACCTTCTTCATAATCTATTGATCAAATAAGTTAAGAATGATAATTGTAGACAAAAATATTCTTGTAATTAAAATATAAATTTTCTTTCCTTTGTCTCTCATCCCTTCCGGTTGTTCTCTCATTTTTTTTCAAATATTTTTCTATAAACTTCAATTCTAACAAAAAGTGAAAGTTGTAAGAATCTTATATTAATATTATAAGAGAAGTTAATAAAATTTAGAATCTTCTATGACATGTTGCTGTTGCTTATATTAGCATTATAGAAGTTAATTTGGTACTATTTTAGGATCATGGAATTCCTATACTACGGTTCTTAATTTTACAAGAATGATTTCTTAATTTATCATTCTCGTACCTTAAAAATTGTTCATGCTTGCCAATATGGTATACTTTCACAAGAGCTTGATAGTTTTAGATTTATGAGTTGAATTTTATCATTTATTTGTGAGGATAGAATTTGATGAAATTTAAGAAATTGATAGTAATAACAACACTATTTTCCATTTTATTAAATTTAGTTAATACAAAATTTGGTAACATTCCCTAATTTTTTTAATAGTCCACAATTACCAGGATATATTTTCTCAAATTTTTGTTCTAGTTGCAACCACAAAAACAATTATTAGATCAGCTATTGTTTCCTTAATATATCGTCATAGAAAAATCGACTTATATACGTATTTATTCACTAGTTAGATGTCTTGGAATAGATGTTCTTTGTATTTCTTTCTTTCTCCTATGTGACCTATTTGAGGATGGTAATGGATTGAATTAGAGAAAGATATCTCCAAACCTGCTATAAAAATTTAATACCAAACCCACATCGAGTTTATAGCAAATTTGATATTTCATTACTAAATCTATTTAAATAAATACTTAACGTTTATTAAATTTATATGGATATCTGTGAGCTTTTACGGATTGTTTGTCTTTTCAACTATACTTTTACAAAATATCAAATTTAAACTTTTGATATATCTAATTAAGTTAATAAATTTTTTGCATTAATTAAAAATAAAATACATTACTCACACAAAATATTAAGTTTATCAATATAAAATAAAACTGATCACGATGATTTTATAAAAAAATTATATAACTATTTTATAAATTTATATATAAAATATCATAATTTTAAAATAAAACATTATAGAGTAATAAGAACTCATTTAACCATAACATATCACAATTTATTACAAAATGTCAACAAAATAGGATATAGTAAATTGCTAACAAAAATTTTCATGTCTAAAATAATATGTACCAACTTCATATAATTAAAAAATAAAATAAAATAATTGTTGATATCCATAATGAATACACATAATTTATCCACACTTGTACCCATACAAAACACGCCCCAAATTTTTTTTTTTCCAAACTCACAAGGGTCTACCAAACTCGCCTTATTAGGATTGACTACTAGTAGGTTGACAAGTTTACAAGTAAAATTATTGTCCCTAGATTTGATAGAGTCGTTTAAGTGATGTGTGTAATACAAAGTTCATACTACAAAACTCTTTTTCTTTTTTTTTTATAGTTTATCTAATACTGGGATTTTAAGAAAGACTTATTTTTTTCTTACTCATATATTACTTCGATATAGTTCAAATGGACATTTCAAATTTTACTTTCTCATTTTTTTTGTTGCTATCATCATTTTTTTTTTTTTTGCATTTATTCCAAGATATTATTTGTTAATAATTAACCTATTAAATTACGATTTTGAGTTTTTCATTTGATTTGACAATTGGTTACTTATTAATTTTATTTAGTTGTTGAGATTTTTAATTCGTTTCAAGTTTTATGAATATGTCATCAATGTAGGTTTATTGCATTACTTTAAATTTATAAATTGCATCAACTAACCATAATATAATTCAAGTAGACCACTCTTTACTTGAACATACCCTTAACTGATTAACCACTATTCCTAATAATGCAAGTACTCACTGGTACCTATATCCATTGGCATTTTTTTCTTCTCTACTTCTAGCTGCATTTTGGAGTATGAGACTCATTGCAATCTTTTTTTTTTTTTTTTTAATACTTAACAATTGTGTAGCTTGTAAAAGGTTAACTCACCTACATATGAATTTTTAAACTTATTTGTTCTTGGACAGTTGTGGACTAGGCGAAATGAGGTTTGATGATAGTGCTTCTAGGATTTAAGTTGTCTTAAGAAACTTATAAATATCTTTTAGAGGTTATGACACTCAAACTAAATTATTAAAAATGATGGCAATTGTGTGTCAAATTATGGTTGATTTCCCCATCATTCAATGATGCATTACTTTATTCAGAAATGCTTATTACTGTGAAAGTTAATTATGATTTTTGTTACTTTTGGGCATGCAAGTTGTTAGTATTTTATTCTATTTTATGGTTAGTTAATGCTAAGTTGTAAATCATGCCAAAGTTAGTAATAAGTAAGCCATTGAGATATGAACATGTGTCATGTAATGGTGATATAAGCTAGCTTTGTTATCATTAGATAGCCATATGAAATGAAAACTAAATAAGCTTTCTTGAACTTTGTCTTTTTCCTTTAGTTTTCTACTTTTTGATTCATTATTGTTTTTGGATTAGTTGTCAAATTATTTTTTGAGTTTATCATTGAATCATCGATTGCCTTATTCCTAGTTGAATTGTGATCACAGTTGCAACAATTAATATTAGAGCTTGAAGAATAACTACATTGATAAGCTCAAAAAAGTTTACATTGAAAAAATTTATCAATGAAAATGACTTTAATCTCTAAAAGATGAAGATGTATTTGATACACGAAGAATTGGAAGATATTTTATTGGCAGAAGAAAAAAATGTTAGTTGACTTGAAGGATTAAGAAAAAAAAGGCATCTTGAAAAAAGCCCACAATGCCACTTAGTCCTTCAAAAGGTCTCCAAAGAACACATAATAATGGCACTTTGGGATAAACTTGATTCAAGGTTTTTGAAGAAATTTTTAGCTTATTACCTGTACTTGAAACTTTATGCTTTGAATCTTAAAAAAGGTGGCTCATTGAGAGAGCATTTGGATAACTTTAATAGGATTATCCTTGATTTTGAAACCATAATTATAAAATTAAAAGACGAAGACCAAGCTTTGATGATTCTGACTTTTTTGCCACCAAGTTTTGAGCATTTTATTGAAAACTTACTATATAAAAAAAAATATAGTCTCAATAGATAATGTCAAATCTACCTTGAGTTTGAAAGAGTTTAATAAGAAAATAGAGTTTGAAAATGTAGAAGAATTGGCTATAAGAGGGAGACTTGAAAAGAAAAGGCTTAAAGGTCATAAAGAAGGAAGATGTAATCAAAGGGGACGAGACTAGAATGTTTTTATTGTCACAAAGAATGGAATTTCAAAAAAGATTGCTTTTAAAAGAAGAATGTCAAACATGACAAACATAACAAACAAGTTAAGGTTATTGTAGTTACTGATGAAAATTTAAAAAAAGCCTTCTTGCTGGTAGCATCAAATGACTAGCCTAAAGGTAAATCGATCATTGACTCACGCTATACATATTATATATGTCTAAATAAAAAAATTGTTTCTTAACTTACAAATGCTTAATAGTGATAAGATTTTAATGGAAAAGATATGTCTTGTGATGTTAAAGGCATAAGAACCATTAGGTTTAAATTGCTTGATGGCATATGTAGGAATTTATAGCAAGTTAGGTATGTATTAGAATTAAAACAAAATTTGATTTATTTAGGTATGTTAGATGAGTTAGAGCATGTTTTTAAGTTTAAAAATAAGGTCTTGAAAGTAATCAAAGATTCCTTAATTGTAATAAAAAGAATAAGGAAGAATAGACTATATGTACTTGATGAAATTGCTATTACTAATGAATTAAAATCTGTTATTGATTAAGAATTAGAAAGAATAATGATTTGACATTATATAATAGGCCATCTAAGGGAATAGGGACTAGTAGAATTGAAGAAACATGGATTTACTTGATGATGATGTACTAAATACTTTGAAGTTTTATAAATCATGTATATTAGGAAAGCATCATAGGATGAAATTTAAGTGGGAAGTCATAGAACAAAACAGGTGTTGGACTACTTACATGTTGATGTTTTGGGGCCATCTCAAGTTGTATCACTGAGGTGTGCTAAGTATTTCCTATCAATAACAAATGATTTTTCTCGAAAAGTGTGATTTTACACTGTAAAAAAGGTAAAGATGAGGCTTTTTGTAGGTTCAGACACTAGAAAGCTTTAGTAGAGAAACAAAGGAATAAAAAGATTTAAGTGTTAAGAACGAATAATGGGATGAAGTTTTCAAGTGGCCCATTTGATGAATTTTGTAAGTAAAATAGATTATAAAGGCATAGACTGAAAGGGTAAATAGAACATCGATGAAGAGGGCTAGATGTATGCTAATTAGTTTAGAACTTTTTAAGTTGTTTTAGGTAGAGACAGTTATAATAACCACTTATTTGTTGAATAAAAGTCTAGCTATTTTTTAAAACCCGAAGGAAATGTGCTTAGATCACTTACCAAATTTGAAACACCTAAGAATGTACAACATACGCATACCTAAAACAAAGAAAGTTAGATTCTAAGGCAATAAAAGGAGTCTTTATAGGATATCCTAAAGGTATCAAAAGGTATATACTTTGGTGTCATGATGAGAGACATGGAAGATGCCTAATAAGTAAAGGTGTTTCCTTTCATAAGGGAAAATTGCTAAGAAATTGGTTAGCAATAAATCCAAAAGAAAAACATAAAAATTCAAGGAAAAAGGAGGCCCAATTTAAGGTGGAGTCTAATGAGAACAAAAGCAAGGATGTTAAGACTTTAATGGAGTCTACTAGTGTATAAAAAATAAGTACATCATATCAAAATGACTTGCAAGATTGTAATTTAGTGAGAGATAGAGAAAGAAGGCAGATAAAATCCCTTTCTAAGTATGCATATGTTGAACTAATTGCATATGCATTATTATGAGAGCAAGTCTTAGAACTCAAGAACTAGCCACTATATCAGAAGCCTTAAGTAGCAATGAATTAGAAAAATAGTTGGAAGCTAAGGATAAAGAGATAAATTCCTTGAACAAAACCTAGATGTTGGTACCAAAGCCATATGAAGGAAAACTTAAAAGGTGTAAATGGGTGTTTAAAAGGAAGGAAAATGAGATAAGTTCTTCAAAAGTTAGCTATAAAGCAAGACTAGTAGCAAAAAGGTTTAACCAAAAAGAAAGAGTGAATATTACTGAAGTATTTTCACCTATGGTGAAGTATCCTTAGAATAAAATTCTATTGGCATTCACAAGTAGTGATGGATTTGGAATTAGAACAAATGGATGTAAAAACAACATTCTTACATAGGAAGCTTGATGAGGTCATTTATATGTCACAACCTAAGGCAAACTTACAACAAGGTAAGGAAGACATGGTATGTTTGCTTGAAAAGTCCCTTTATGGATTTAAACAAATCACCAAGGCAATGAAATTTAAGGTTTCATGAGTTCATGTAAAAAAAATGATACATAAGGAGCATGTTTGATAGCTATGTATATTTTGAATGTATTGAGGAAGGTCAGTTGATATATTTGGTGACCTATATTAATGACATGCTGATTGTATGTAAGAAAATGGAAAACATAATCAAATTGAAGGAAGAACTCAGCTCAAAATTTGAAATGAAGGACTTAAGTGCTATAAGAAAGATTTTAAGAGTTAAGATTAGAAGAAACAAGAACAAAGGAACTCTTAGATTATCTTGAAATCAATATCTAATAAGGATGCTTGAAAAAATCGAAATGAAGGATACAAAGGCAGTGAACACTCTCTAGCATCACATTTCAAGCTTTCTTATGATCAAAGCCCTAAAAGTGATAATGAAAAGTTGTACATGAAGAAAGTACCGTTTGCAAGTGTAATGGGTAGTCTCATGTATGCCATAGTTTGTTCAAAGCCTGATTTGGCTCATTCATTGAGAGTTCTTAGCAGGTATATGGCAGATCCAAGTAAAGATCATTGGACTGTTGTCAAGTGGATCTTGAGATACATAAGAGGAAACTTAGGATGCAATCTAATTTATGAAAACAATATCTCATAATAGAAGGTAGTTGTGGAATTTGTTGCTATAAATTATTTATTAGATGCTGATAAAAGGAGATCATTAACATGATATGTGTTTGTCTTATGTGGATGTGTTGTTAGTTGGGAGGCCCCTTTGCAGCATGTTATTGTTTTATCAACAACTGAGGTTACGCACGTGGCAACCACAAAGGCAGTAAAAGAAGCACTATAATTGAAGATAATTGTATCAGAATTTGACATGCCTCAATGTCTATTTTCTGGGATACCCAAAATGTTATTCAATTGGCTAAGAATCACATAAATGTTAGGCTACACTGAAATTATGATGGAAGAGTTAAATTATTTAAGGTCAGCACTAAAGACAATCCGGCAGATATGCTAAAAAAGAGTGTATCAGTTGCAAAGTTGAAGCATTGTAAAGAGTTACTGAACTTGTTGGATGAGTCCTGATTAATGTTTGTGAGGTGATATGGGTAATGTTGAAGAGGTTTTATGCAAGGATGATTTTGATTTGTTTTTTGTCGCGGGATAGTTCTAGAATAAAAGATGTTAATATGAAGGTGGAGAGTTTTCAAAGTTAATTATGATTTCTGTTATTTTCTAGGTATGCAAGTTGTTAGTTTTTTTTTATGTTTTATGGTTAATTAATGCTGTGTTGCAAAGCATTTCAAAGTTAATAAGTACAAGGTGGCTTTGTTACCATTAGTAATATGAAATGAGAAAAACACAAAAAGGCTTTCTTGAACTTTGTCTTGTTTTCTGCTTCTTGATTCATTAAGCGTTTCTTAATTAGTTGTCAAATTGTTTTCTAGGTTTACGATGAATCATCGATTGCACTGTCCTTGGTTGAATTGTGATCAGAGTTGCAGCCATTGCATTGACCTAAAAATTTGCATGCTGGAAATTAATTTTGGATGCATCAGGTGGATGGATGATTTATGTTACGCTTTTTGCGGTGAACTGATTGGCATAAAGATGATACGATCTGTCTCGTTTTCCATTTGGGCATCCTGCTCATTTCTGAACTTTTTGATCCCTTTCTTTTGATTTATATAAATTGGTTTCTTGCATACTATTTTACAATAAAGTCAAAGTAAAAAAAACTGCTAGATGGCACTATCACCCAAAGCCCTAAACACCAGAAGAGCGATCTCATAAGTGAACATAGACATTGGATACAAAATAGCTCGCTGCAGTAAATTAACTCCAATTGAGCTATACACAGAATGGAGGAACAATCAAAATTAAGATTAATAAAACTAGTTTATAATGTAAGTGCTAATGCGTGATTTCTGTGTTTTGGCGCATAATTTGATCATGAGATATGAGATTAGTTGGTGATCAAATGGGGAACGTATAATGCGTTTGCAAAACAAGACTTTGTAGAAACGGGGTGGTGCTTAAAGTGTCTTAACAAATAACATTCTTTTTCAGGAACCATGATCTGATGGATTTCAATTATTTCGGGGAACAAATATCATTGATAGAAATACCACTACGTACATCTGAGTCTAGTTAGGCTTTCGCGTCAAGGGTCTCAACTGATACTTACGCGAGTGGCTGAGGCAAAGTTCCCTGCTCATTTTTGGTAAAACAGTAAACGGCACGCTTTTCAGATCAGCAAACTTTTCCTTATTAAGGTTGAAGCTCATTTGCCCTGCAACATTTGAATAACCGTAGTGCAAATTTTTCCAAAGCTATTTCGATTTTGATATGCTGTATTAGTATTGTGGGTAAATAATGATGCACGCTACTGGTTGTTGGATCCAGGCATTGGCACAGGTTGGTGGCTTGGTTATGCTTCAACCAAAAGTTGAAGGCTCAAGCGACAATTTTTTCTTCAGCAAAGTTGTAGGGTAAGATTCAGGAAACCAGTGATTACAGATGACACTTATCAAGCTAATGAAGCGGTACGCGAAGGTGAATTTTTGTTGACTACTAGTAGTGAATAATCTTCTACTTCTGTGGTAGTATCCAAATGGTTTGCTAGTCGGAGGGTAGCATCTGTTCTCTTCATATCATGCAAAATCAACCTGTTAATTACAATGTAACCTGTTTATGGCATTGCATTTTCTTGGTTGATTTTGTCAAGACGCAAAGTGGTTCTTATTTTTATATGGGTAACTTATGATAAGACTTAACAGACATAAGATTCAATTTTAAGGTTCTTAATAAGGTCTTTGTTGTCTGCAATTTGACTTGCGAAGAACTGATCTATCATGAATGGGTGTTACTGCTAAACGGAAAAAGCTTACATATTTTAATTTAACAACAATAAGAAGATTTTGTCTGCTATATACGATGTGAATCACAAACCAAGAGCACCAAGTGGAGTCTTCCCTTGGCCAGCCTCAAAGTAGAAAATCAACATGGCCACCATAGCAAGCCTAGCATGCTTAATCTCAGCAACTTTAAGTCTGTCAAGCTTCTCAGTGTCAGGAAAATATACACCATCCCTAATAGTTCCTGCAAAACATAGTGGATCAAAAAACTTGCCGCCAGGGTAACCCTGTTCACCTGTAGCATTAGCAAAGTTCTCAGCAGTTCTTGACCATGGCGTTGCCCATTCAACTGACTGAGATTCTGGGTTGAAGAAATCAACCCAACGTTTGCTCTCAACCCATCCCATTAGAATAAGTTGAGTACCCAATAGAGAACCGAAAGAGAAAGGTGCTATGGCTCCAGGGTCAGCACCGGCCTCGAACCAGGGAATACCACTCCATGCCTGTCCCACGAATATACCAACAACTGCTGCCATTGCCCAACGGCCATGTATAAGCTCTGCTTCTCTGTACCATTTCAGGAATGCTGGGTCCTTTCCAAGGCCAAGAGGGTCAAATCCATAATCACCTGGGAGTCTGCAATAATTCCAATTCCAATTTCATTGACCATTCATTTGCATATCAACAAACAAAAGAAAAATAGAAAAGCGAGATAGCTTACGATCCATCCAGCCACTCAGGATCAACTAAGTTGCCACCGCCTCTAACAGCGGGTATCCAAGATTTCTTTGGTGGAAGTGCAGCTACCACAACAGACTTCCTTGTTCCAGCAGCAACACTTGCAACTCTACTAGCCAACAAGGCCTGCTTGTTCATCTTCCCTCCATTTAGGAATGAAGAACCCAACCCATTCAGGACAGCCCCGGATGTTGCAGCTGCAGCCATTTTTCTTTCTTTTTTTTTTCTTTTTCTTTCTCTGGACTAGTGTAGTACGGTTAGAGAGATGCTTGGTTGGCTTTGTTGGCTAGGTTATTAGATAGATCAAAAGCAGGATTTCTAGAGAGACAAGTAGGATAATGAAATCTGGACAGCAAATCCGGTTAAGTATCGTGGATAGATTACGGACCAATAGGATGTTGAGCTCCATCCATCCACATCTTTAGATTTCTTTCATCTTTAGATTTCTTTCAACCAGTATTTTTCTTTTGGGGGTCTTTTCGGTTCTCCCTGCATAACTCAACTCCCCAATATCGACAAAGTAAACATGGGCCCTCCTCCCGAGCCTCTACTACCATCTTCTTCCTTTATTTTTCATTAGTTTAATTTTATTTTATTTTTATATTGTTTATCTAACCAAATCAGCAAGAAATCTTGTTTTTATTGTATTAAAAGAGGCTGATGCTGATTTTGATATTTTATACCTTCATCTTCATGTTCCTTCCTGTTGATATTCGCTCCTTGCTACAGCCCCCATGTAATGTTAAGCATATAATCTTCGAAATAATACATACAAAATTACCTTCATAAAAGAAAATATTGCTTCATTGTATACAAGGATAGCAAGGAGATGGGATTGGGATGGATATATTCAAATTCTAATAGGTTATAAATATGTAATAGGTTTGATATTATATTATCAAATTTGCATTAACATACACTTAAACCTACCAAATTTATATGAATATTTGTAAATTTTTACTAAATTTTTTATCTTTTCAATTATATTTGTATTATTATAAAATATTAAATTTAAACTTATAATCTATCTAATTAAAAATATAATTTTTTAATATTAATTCAAAATAAAAAAATATCACTACATAAAAATCAAGTTCATTAATATAAAATAAAATTAATCACAAAAACTCTACAAAAAAGTATAAAATTATTTTATAAATTTAGATATAAAATATTATAAATTTAAAATAAAACTCTATGA
>CP135546.1:2754414-2780616 GCA_032402905.1 Khaya senegalensis | reverse complement strand
GAGTGTCACAATATTATTATTATATTCATCTAAATTATTAATACACATTAACCCAACACATACACTTTAAAAAAGAAAAATGGGATAACAAGAATATAATATAAACATATCATCACTATATTAATCTAGTCACTTTAGGCTTATAACATATACATATAGATATACACACATATATACATATGTGTGTGTGTGTTATGAATTAAAAAAATTAAATTAAATGATTCATTCAAAATATTTTATATTGTTATAATCAATAAATATATTTATATAGTATAAATTTAAATATTTATTATTAAATTACCTATTAAATTTATAGGATTTAATTATTTTATTTTTAAAAATGAAACTTGAAGTTAGTTTAATTTTATTATGAATAATATTTCAACAAAAATAAGTAATTTTATTTGGATAAAAATAATTAATTAATATAACATGTAGTTACATTTAATAATATTAATAAAATATATTTGTTTAATATTTGTTATAATAATTATTTTTAATAAAATACAATTAGAATTAAAAATTAATTAAAAATTTTAATCCATTAATAAATATCAATAAATTTAGAAGTGAAGAATTATTTTATCTCAACAAAGAAAAAAAGATTTCCATTGATTATTCCATAGTGCAATCAAACAATTAAAAAGAAAATAATTCTTGTCCTTTTTCATTTCCTTTCATTTTTTTTTTCTTTCCTTATTCACTTTCATTTTTCAAAAAAAAATAACATTAAATCATATTTGAAATTGTTATAAAAAAAAATAACTTATTTTATAATTTAGCACTAAATTTTTATTAAACAAAAATATTTAAAATTGCTTATTTCATAGTCCAGTGGATTCTAGCTCCTTTGCAAGCAAAAATGTGGAAGCCTATAAAGTAATCTATTTCAAAATTCACTAAAATATTTAAAGTTCGTTTCAAGTTGTAATGCTTCACGCTTTCGAACGTAAATAATAAAAAAAAATTTTGATAACACCAACTTTTAATGGAATTTATCACTCATTTCTTTATTAATATTTAGTTTCAAGTATATCAACCACATCTCAACACCTAACAAAATCTTAAAGTGATTTTAGACTTTTTATAATAATCTTATCATTTGAGGAAAAAAATTTGTATCCTATATTTCTATAATCCTAATTCATCTATTATAACTCTATTATATTCCTAGTAAAGTTTATTTTTATCAATCTCGTAGATAGATTATATTTTTCATCTAGTAAGTTAATTTATTTTGACATTAAATTTTATCCATATCTAATTATTTATTATTGATTTTTTATATAATTGGTGTTTTCACACTTGTCATAAATTAATATATGCAAGTATTAAACAAAATTTGAATCAATATGAAAACTACATCAATATCGCCTTAAAACAATCAAAACTACAATATAGTGACATAATTATTATATAAGATGTTAAAAAGTAATGTAAAACTAAAATGATAGTTCCACACCACATGGATTTAAGTGACATATCGCCTGTAATAATCTTATTTTAAAAGTGTTGCATAAGACCTATTAGAAAATATGTATAAATTGTACATGCCAAAATTATAAATATTTAGGGAACTACCAATATATAATCAATATAATATACATTCCCTTATGTAAAAGTTGAAATATAAAACACATAAATTTAAATAATTAATACTAAATTAAAAGACTTTTCTTCTTGCAAAATGACCCTTTGGAATCAAAATAAAAGGATAGGTTAAAACTATCAACAACTTGAAATATTGTATAAAACAACTAGAAACATGAAAGAAAAACTTAAAACTTTTAACAAAAAATTTACAATGTATAGCAAAAATAATTAAAATAAGAATGAAAAATTTGAAAAGCTTAATGGAAGACTTAAAAATTTCAAATATCTATTACACCCGAAATATAGTAGATGATCCCAAATATTAAATATGTAAAGCATGTGTTTCAATATTTTGAATCAATTTCAATAGCCCATATCTCCTTTAGCTTAGTGTAAGCAAATGCATGGTTAACCTAATACATGACAAAAATTAATAGTTTAGGCAATTTGTTGGAACAAAAAGCTAAAATATAGTTCTTAATCAAAATACAATACTTGAATTATAGCAAGTGATTGAACTTATTAGAAAGAAAACAAAATAATTTGAACTTTAGAAAAGGCTATTAAGGAAATGACAAGAAAAGAAAATAGTTGCAAAGGAGTAATATGTGATACTAACATAAGTCAAATATATATATGAAAAAGTGCAGTGTCATTCTCTACTATCTTACTAGTAAGGATATAAAATACAAGAACATACTTACACTCGTGCTCTATCTCTATTTTTTCTAACTCATGTAATATCTGTCACATAACAAATGAATACAAATATTAACTCCAACTTTAGCCTTTTAATTAAGATATTGATTGATTGTCATTGCATTTATTCTATTTCTTTTTTTTTTAATTTATTTTTCATGCTTATTTGTAAGACCTTGTTGCACTTGAATGCCTTGAGTATCCTTAGAATAAGACTTGCACATACAACTATAAAGTTAATGTGTGTAGACCATTGTAACTTATTTTGTAATATAACTGGCTAATTTTAACTTGAAAAGAGAAAATTAAAATATAAAATCATATGAATAAGAGGAATACATCACCACAAATACAATTCTAAAGTAGACATTGAATCAACAAGTTCAACGGAAAACAAAACAAGGTTCAAAAGCTTACGAAATAGTGGGTATGACCTTACCTTAAAAAAATATGCAATGTCCTTGATGAATTCCCACCATCAAATCTAGATGAGAAAGTATCATTAGTAGAATCTGCATAAAAAAAGAAAAAAAGTATAAATGAGAAAAAGAAATGTTAGATATTAAGATATTAAAAATAAATAGTTACCATGTTGTAAAATAAAAGTATTTAAACTATAATATTGTGATTTCATTATTAAATGCTTTCACTGCAATTCATTCAATTGATAAATATTGCTTTGAATTTAACTTGTATATAACAAAGGCTCTGTGTGTGTGTGTGGATTTGAAAAGGGGAGTTATGAAAATTTAGCAAAGTGGGATTTTTGGTTTTATGAGATTTGTCATTGATGACGTGGGAGTAATGAAAGTCACAATTTATTATAATACTCCCCTTTGGATTAAAATATTTTCAATTATGTTGAGCATGTACAATATTATCTCTTTAAAAACCTTGTTAGTAAAATCCAATGAAATAAAACATGGCCAAATGAACAAAGAGTTTAATACATTTGTCTAAAAATTTTTATAATTCCTTTTCTCTAATAGATTATGCCTCCTTTGAGTTTTAGAATGAAAAACCTAAGTAAGAAACTATGGGACATTCATTTGTTAAAATTGACAAATAACATGCATAATATCACTATTAGATTTCAACAATTAAATCCAGCGTACCCTAATGTATCATCAATAAAAGATATTTATGGCCTCAAGTAGAAAGAGTAGAAAAAAAAACTTTCACACATCAATATAAACCCATGAAAATATAATAGAAGTTTTATTGAAGCTTGCTTTCAAAGGAACATGATGATTTTTAGCATAAATGCATTGGTCACAGTTTAAAGTATAATATTGCTAAGCCACTTAGGAAATAAACGTTCTAAATAAGAAAAAAAAAATGAATGCCACAAACAACAATGTCATAAAAATATCTTTTCCTTATTAAACTCTGTCTACTTGGAAACCACAATTAGATTTTAATTTCAACTTTCTTCTATGCTTACCAATGCCAATCGTCATCTTTATTAAGCTGTCTTGAAACACACAACAAGTGGCATGAAAAATTATAGAAAATTAAGATTTTTAGTAAATTTGCTAATGGAAAGAAGACTATTAAAAAGATCAAGTAAAGTAAAATAGAGAACATAGAGAATGGAGGAGAAAGTGAGACATTCTCGACCCTTATAATTGGCATAGAAGTCCAATTAGTAAAAACTAGAATAAAAGTTATATTTTCTCATTAAACGAATTGATTTGCAAGTTATGTATTTATCGAATTACAAAAGGAAGAAAAATAGGAAGGAAATAGTTGTATTCTAATATTTAGAAATAACAAATCTCTTAAATATGTACAAATCTCTATAATTATTAATTCCTATAAATACAAAAATGTCAATAATTTATAAATTGTATCTCAATAGATATGATTTGAAATATTTTCCAGCAAAAGTGTTACTATCATGTGATTAATGGCCCCTAAATCAATAACCCAAGTGTTAGAAGTAGTAGAAATATAGGCCAAACAAGAATTACCTTCTTAAGAAGACAACACTAAAGATACATGAGAAGTAAAAGATGAAGAAGTTTTCGTATAGTAGCCTATGCAAGGATTTTGCTATTTTTCTAAACTTACTTAAGCTTGAACCATCTAAATAATCATGCTCTTTTAAACAATATTGATTGCATGTCTAGTACTATTATAGTAAGAGTAAAAATGATATGTTCAGTCATTATGAAAAGTTGGCAAAAGACTTTTCTTTTTGGATAGAAGAGCAAAGGCCTTAGAATGATCTATTGCTCCCATGCTGACTTATCTCTATGCTTCATGTCAAATTAGAGAAGATGATTGTTCCAGGCTTGGAAATGAGAGGTTGCCAGAACATAGCTGCTTGATCCAAACTATGATTCAGACTTACTACAAATATATAGACCTGATCATTAATGTACATTTCCTCTTTTTTGAATGTCGATTGCACACGCAATATTATTTGGTCTTTAATAATCAAGTTCCATAAAGATCAAGTGTTGACAAAGGGAAACTTAAATTATTAACAAATTAAAATACATTAAAATTAATTAATTTTAGATTCATAATTTTCGAACAATTCAATATCTCATAACCACAATAACAAACAAATTCTAAATTAATAAATTAATTCAAGTAATAGAGACATGAATTTATTATCAAAAGAAAATCTTGTGAAAAATTCTTCAAAATATGAAAACCTTTTGCACTAATACACAAGCCACCTAAAATTGCATTAATAAAAAAGGACTTTCTATTAATGATTTGGTTATGTGTTATTTACATTTAAAAATAAATGATAGTTAAAATGAGATCCATTGACTCGATGTATAAGATGAGAGTTACTGTTAACTGATCCGAATTTAAGTTCTTTCATGAACATTAATATATAGTTGAAATAATAAATCTTTGATTAGGGTGATTAAATATCATATAAAATAGTTAGTGGTGATAAGTTTAGGGCATATTGATCGATAGTTTATATAAATATTGGTATAAAGTTTTCACATACCATGGATTCTTATTTGATTAAGATTAGATAACATAATAATTTTACCTACATAGTATGTACAATTAGGATAAGGTTTAATGACATACAACTTCATTATAGTTTAGAGGCTCTCATGTATTACTAGATGTTAATTATAATCATTGAACTTTTGAATAGTTTGAAACCCAAAGAGTTCAAAATAAGTTCACGACTATTATACTATGAAATTATATAATCACACCATTAACCAAAGGTAGTGAGAAATATTTAAAAGAAAAAATATTATCGATAAAAAAGTTAACACCTTTAAGATAATATGGCATTCTCATTGTCTTATAACAATTGTATAGTGACAATTTTCAAATAGTAAAATATGAGTTATATGCTTCCTTCTTTAATATGAGGCTTAGGGGAGTGCCGCCAAATGATCATCTCATTAAAATGATTAATCATTTAAGGCAATTGGTTGCATATGACGTTGTCATGTTTGATCGCATATGACCATGTGAAAGTAAATTTGATTATATAATCCCTCCCTTTCAGTTATAAATTGTTTATAATTAATTATAATTTAAATAGGATTAAGCAAACTCTTCTAAAGTTAATCAAAAAGTTTCAATAGTTTTATAGGCAAAATAATATAGAGAATGAACATAAGGATGCCCACTTAGCTTCTACTAATGGGACTAGTAAGAAGTTAAAGGAGCCGCAACAAAAAAAAGTGCCAAAAGTTAGTCCAAAGAAAAAACGTTTTAAGAAACTCAGTCCAAGACAGTGAAAGCTAAGGATAAAGGAAACTATTTTCATTGTGAGAAGTTTGGCCATTCGAAAAGAAATTATCCTCAATACCTGAGAGTTTAAGCAATACCAGAGTAGGTATATATAGCCATTATATGATTGATTCTAAAATAAATATTATTTCAAATAATCAATCCTAAATAGTAGATTTAATAGTTACTACCTATATATGTGTGTCCTTGTGGATAATGCATAATAGTTCTACATTATGAAAAGGTGAGATCGTATTGAGAATGACTAATTGAGCAAGTATTGCTGTAGAAACCATGGGATCTTATTTTCTTAAATTGGCCACATGACACATTTTGAGCTTGGTCTCTATGTTATATTTTGCTAAGGCCATTAAAAACATCATTTCTATTTCTATATTATATAAATCTAGTTACTTTATGTATTTTAATGGAAATAAATGTTTGATATATTTAAAAAATATATTAGTTGGTAAAATAGTAAATACAAATGGTTTGTATGTACTTGAATTATGCAATTCAGGCTTTATTAAATATGTTATTAAGAAAAGAACTCAAAATGAAACAAGTTCTAAAATTCTATAACATCATAAATTAGGTCATATAAAAAAAAAAATAGAATGATTTAGATTGGAGAAAGTGGAATTTTAGGTCAATGGGTTTCATAACCTTATCCAACTTATAAATCATATCTATGAGGTAAAAACACCAAATTGACCTTTAAAAGTAAAGGCTAAAGAGCTAAGAAACTGTTGAAAGTCATATCATTTAATTTAAATTGTATTTCAATGCAAACCCAAGAAAAAAAATTTTAAATACTTTAAAGAATTCATATATATATATATATATATATATATATAATCATTATATATATTTATTTCGACCTAAATATTATTTCAAATATACTAGTCTTGCTATCGATAATATTTTTCTTTCCAAAATACTTTTCACTAATTTTGATAATTACTGTGATCATATAGGTTTATTGTGGAATAGCAATGAATTTTTTTAAATTTTTTTATTTTATCGAATTATTTAATTATTCAACGACTATGATTAACATCTAACAATGTGCTATAGTCCCTAATCTACAATAAAGTTAAATTTTATCAATCCCCATTTTAATTGTATATATTATGTGAGTAAAATTCTTTTGTTATCTAATTTCAATCGATTAAAGATCTATGATATGTCAAAATCTTATACTGATATAAATACAAACTATTGATCAATATGCGCTGAACTTGTTATTATGAACTCTTTCGTATGATATTTAATCACTCTCACCAAAAATTTATATTTTTAACCATTTATCGATGTTAATTTGGGAACTGAAAATCAGATTAAGTTAGCAGTAATTTGATCTTATATATATTAAGCCAACGGATTCCATCTTGTCATTACACATTTTCAAGTGTAAGCAACACATGACCAAACCGACTTTATCATATAAGACGTGACTAGTCTCGTACTTATATACTATATGAACCGTATATATCTACATCAAATTTAATAATAATGTCTCAAGTCAAAAGACAATATCGTACACTAGTATAATTATATAATAAATCATTAACTATATATAATATCACGTGATTTATCATTATGTGGTTATTTTCAAAAAAATAATTTTTTAACTATTTAAGCTATACTAATGTCCTAATAACGTGACAATCACGTTAGTCGTACTAATATCATTTCATGATATTCACCGAAAATATTTAGTATACCTACAATACGATATTATTACCCAATTGATTTCACTTTTGTAGAGATTGGCTTTAATAATATTATTTAACTATTAAATAAATTATTTAAATAATTCATAAATATACTTTATTTATATGCATGACTAAATAAAAAAAAAAAACAACCTACATTTGTAAATAAAGAATTTTTTCTTTCATTAATATATATATATATATATATATATATACACAAGATAAAGTATTCCTAAAACTAATAACACGAATGACTTTTAGGGTATACTTTAACAAACATAACACACATAACTAAATGTATAAATGTTAGAATAATTAAAAGGCTGACAAAATAACCTACTATAAGGAGATACATTATTCAATGTGGGAGAAGGCAATCTTTTAAGGAATGGATTGTAGTGAGAAATGCCTCACACTAGAATCAAAAAGGTATAATGACTAATAGAAGGATGTATACAACATTGAGAAGATAACAATTCTTCTCTTTAAACCCCATTTTGTTAAGAGGTGGAAGGACAAGATTGTTGTTAGATAATGTCACAAGTTTGCAAAAAATTTTGAAAAAAATTAGACATGTATTCACCTCCATTATTAGAATGTAGGATTTTGATATTGGTAGAAAATTGAGTATGAATAAGTGCAGGGAAAAGCTTAAAAACAAAAAATACTTCTCTTTTAGAATGCAAGAAGTAAATCCACGTAAAACAATTATAGTTGTCTATGAAAGCAACAAGCATACTTGTCATTAGCATGAGAAGTAACTGATATCATACCCCACACGTCATTATGGATCAAGTCAAATGGTTGGATAATATTTGGCATGTGTGTGTAAAATGATAGTGTTTTACTTTTACATTAGAGTTTGGATGTCCTAGACATTTATTTCATGCTTGATAATCAACATGATTAGAGTTACATGTGATAAAAGGTAATGAAAGCACGAAGATGACAGTAAAGGAAAAGCAAAAAAGACATCCCACTTTAAGCCCCCTTGCGATCATCTTCTCGGATTGTTGATCCTACACAACATAACCAGATTAAAGAATTCTACTTTCCAATCATTGTCAACCAATTGACCAATAGAAACAAGGTTAGTGGTAAGAGTAAGAGCGACAACAACATCAGTTATAAAAGGTGAAACATCACCAGTGGTTGTGATAGGTAAAGAACTGCCATAGATAGTATGAATTTCAAGATTTTCAGAGCATTTATGTATATTGGTAAGAGAGTTTCCACTGTTTGTCATATGATTGAAAGCTGTAGTATCAAAGAGCTAAAGAGAAGAAGTTGAGAAGAGTTTACTTAAGAGTCCTAAAGCAAAGAATCAAGAGCCAATCATTTGTTGGATCATTTCAAGAGTGATGGGTAGAAAAGAAGCGGCAACACTATGTCAGAGGTTTTGTTTTCACAGAAATATCAAGACTAGAAAAGCTAGTCGTAGCAGCAAATGCTTTTTTAGACTTCTTGACAAGGCATGTAAGCATTGCTTGATAATTTGGCTATCCTTTTCGCAATAGTTGAAAACTTTTTGGGGAACAAATAGAAGTGAAATGACCAAATTTTTTGCAACTAAAGCACTAGACAGCGCTCAAATTTCAACCTCTTGGTTTACTTGGTGTGACAAAAGCTACGGGAACAAGGGAAGAGGTGGAGTGATGTTCTTCCCTGGTGGTTTGAGTGAGGAGGCGTTGTTCCTTACAATACAAGTCATTTAGGCAAACATTTAGAAGGGTGCAGGATCACGGCTCATCAGATTAAATCGAATGCCTTCAAATTCATGTCATAGTTTCATAAGAAACTGAGATTTCTTAGTAGTTTAATAGACTAATTAAGCTTAACTAAGACCTTCGAGAGGTAAAGTAGCATGGACAATGTCAGTATATTCAGCCCAAAGATTCATGAAGGTAGAGTAAAAATTAGAGTTAGAGAGATTGTCCTGTTGGAGAGTGGCCAAATCAAGTTCCAACTGAAACCTATATGCAGTGTTCCTCTGATTGTAAACCTTCTTGAGGTAAGTCCACATATTGGCAACAGTGACTGAGGTCAAAGGGTTCAAGACGAGGTAGGATTCGACAGACCTAAGAACCCACGCATGATTTGGCATCCTTGACTTCCCATTGGGCATACAATTCTGGGTTTGTGTTTATCAGGAGCGAGTTCGCTGCCATCAACAAGTCCCTATAAATCTTTGTCTTTAACAAAAACCTTGAAGTGAAAATAAGTTGAGTAGTTTTTGCCATTAAAACAAATCAAGAAAGCATCAAAATAAGTTGAGCAGTTTTTGCCATTAAAACGAATCAAGAAAGCATCAGACTTGTATGAAAACACGATGTAGAGAAAATTGAATAACCAAGAACGAAGAACTAAACAAAAGTTTTCAGAATTGTAGCTCTGATACCATGACAAATTTAAAGAAGTTTAGAGAAAATTCTCTCCTTCTCTTGGAAAAATTCATTTATATAGAAAATATATATTTGATTTACAGCCTTTACAGTAGCAAAACTATCATATACAAAACTATCTTTAATTAGTCTATAGCTAGCATATCAAAGATTTGCAATCACAGAAAATTAGCCATAATCAACTATGCAAGATGAAAAATCTGTTTGTTTTAAATGGTAACTAACTTTCTTTTGACAACATATAATTCAGACATGTACACTCAAATTTATTTAGGTTTCATTTGGGATTTTGATGCTTCTACTGTACTTTGCAAGCACAAAAGTATTAAGTAGACATCTACTAAGGACAACTTATGTTTCACTTATATTTAAAATCTAGTGATTTTACCATGTGATATATTATTTAAAGTACAGTGATCGATATGTGAAAGATAGTTCATGATTGTTTGTGCATTAGAAGTGTAATAGAAACAAAGTATGCAAATTGAATGTCATTGTAATGTTCATGCAATCTAATTGGATAATCAATTATGTGCTGCCTAATCCTTCAAGAATCAGAGCAAGATTATATGCCCACGAGCTCATACAAAACCGCAAAAGGATTATTTCGGAGAGCAAAAGCTTTCCAATAACTGATCCAGTTGAGATACGTAAAAGAAGTGCTACAGAACAGAGTCACTTGGATCTTCTACTGTTTTGGTTGTTTGCTTTGATAGGTATGATTTTGGCAAAGCTGGAGATACTTTTGGTTTGCCCACATTGTTAAAGTGAATGAGTGCTATTTACATTATTTTCATAATGTTCTTTCTCTCACTGTGTTTCAATGCATAAATTAATGGCTATTTATTGGAATTACAGTCAGATAGATGGCAAACTCGTGTTTTACTTTATAACTTATACCATACCTATTATTTTTCCAAGAAATTATGCAGCAGTGTGAACTCAATTGCAATTCTTGGAAGAATTGATGTAAACATTAGAGCTTTCCTGCTTTCAACCAAATATACATCTTCCTAAAATTTCTGGGTGAAAACCAGTGCATGATACATGTTCTCAAAATTTCTAGGCAAAAAACAGTGCATGATTTTGGTTGTGCTGTTATTTGATAATTAAGGGATGTTACAACACTTATGAATTTCTATAAAAAAGGCTAGATATTCTGTCGCTCTAAAACATGGTAAAAAAATGCCTAATATAGAAGTGCCAAGTGTCAAGGTTGAGATGATAATTTATCTTGATGGCCTGAGACAGTTGCTCTATCATTCAATTATTATGAGCTATTTTTGATCCTTAGTTCTAGCTAACCACGTCACTGTGGTATGTGGTTGAGTTTTCAACAATTGATTTTTTATAAGTGGAATTTTTGGCACTTGGCTTTTAATTTTTCAATTCCAACATGCCATTTTTCATTTGTGAAAAAAGGAGGTGCTGACTATCATCATGTGACTGAGCAAGATAATTCCAGTTTTACTAAGTATTTATTACTCGAGGAGTCATGACTTAAGGTTTACCTCAATAGTTGCTTTATGGAGAAATATAATAGAGATTCAAACTCTTTATAAAAACTATTGGTTGAATGAAAGCACAAAAAGTCAATAATTATTATATTCAATGAGGATAAATCATGTGAGAGATGGGGCAATTATATATGTATAGATATTTTATATCCCTATTACTACTATTTTCTAGGCGGTTTGACTTGCCAATGACTTTTCTCTAGCTAGTGCACATATCAAAGCGAGCCCACGATAAAAGTACATAATTGCAGAATGAAATACTAATAAAAAAGCACTATGCGACACTGTTCAAGTATAAACAAACAAAAACTACTGAGTAGCACAAAACAACTTTTAAGAAAGACAATTTATCCCTAAAGGAATAATTTAATTAGTTAGGCTGCTTTCTTTCAGGCTTGAGTCTCCTTCACAACAAACTTAGAGGGGGCATTAATTTAATTTATGATTGTGTGTGGATGAGATGAGTGGTAATTGAAAAAAAAAGGGCGAGTAATGGACAACTTATATTTTTGGATTTTCAATTTACTCTATTAACTTGATAGGAACTGAAATTCTTATTTCCATTTCTTATCTTTAGTAGTCTAAAAATCTTCCCTCCATTCTATTAAATTAAGATTAGTTCTTAATGCCATTATCCAGTTAGATTCTTCCACTAGTCCGATTATTAGAAACAATTTTTGCTTGGTGACAGAGTTGATTAGTTTTGGTTTTGATTGAGTTTACAGGAGCAAAAGCAGAAAGCAGAACTAAACGAGGGTAAAAACATAATCTTTTGTCCTCTTTGATAAATATCAAATATGGCATCACTAAAACATACAAAATATTATTTTTAGTACTAGTAAATAGATTGCAATTGCAACAATTCTCTGCAAAAAATAGGTAATATAAGCAACATATAGTGTTAGACATCTGGTTTGCCTTAATAATCAAATAAGACGGCCGAATGAAATTGTTGTGGTCATATTCGAGATTGTTAGACCTTAAGCTTCCACATAAGGTTGCTTTCAGTTAATCTAAATGAAGAAAATTTGTTGTTATCATTTAACTAAAATTCTTGGCACAGTCGAATTTTGTTAGCATTAAGGTAATTACCTTAACCACAAGCATGCTTAGATAATTAAACATGGAAAGGTATTAATAGTGGAGATAATTTAAATCAATCTTATTTTGTGATGTAGCTCTATCCCTTTTCTCCTTAATAATTAAATACTTGTCATTTTTGTTTAAAGCTTAAAATATAGGTTGAAACTCCTTATTAAAGCTATCAAGTGCATATGTGTTTACAAGCTCTTCTTGTGAGTAATATTGGAGACTCATAATTTCTCATTATAAGAAATAAAATTGTCTTGAAGAGGTCTTTGAGGATGGTAAATGAATTCAACTTTCCGGTACAAATTGAGAATGGTGATGATCCTTCGGAACTTACCGAGGTATTGTGACACTCAGATATAAATAAACCCTAATTTTTTTATTATCTCTTGTCTTTGGAAATGTTTTATGGAGTTATTGGAAGGAGACCGAGTGAAAATCGATTAAATAAGTTATTTTGTCGGGTAAGGGTAAAATAGTCTTTTCACTCAAAATTGAGGCCAAAGTGAGTTTTGATCGCATAAAAAGTCTTAGAATTTCATAAATATTATGCTAGTATATTTAATTTCAATTCAAGATGCGGTTGGTATATTTTTGGAAAGTCAGAAATAAAAAAGGGTAAAATCATCATTTGATAAAGTTTTGATTGATCAAGCTAGATGTCAAGAATATAAATTAGTATGATAGAGTGTGTTAGAAGGAAAGATAGATTTTATAAGCATAAGAATGCCAAAATTCTATTTTGGACAAAAAGGGACAATTTTGCTAAAAAGGGCAAAATGGTCATTACGTTAAGGGTCGGAATGACTCTGCCAGATTTTGATCATTCAGAACTCTTGTAAATGTTGTAAATAAGGTATAGAAAAAGTAGAATTGAATTAGGATGTGAATTTCTCTATAAAGGATGAAAAATGACCAAAGTGACCAATTTTCTTTATTAGGGGTAAAATGGTCTTTTCACAAGAAATTAGAAGAAAAAGTGGTAATTAAAATTGATGGACTAAAGTGAAAGAATATAAAAATGGCTTGGGTAGTCTCATAATTTTCTTGAGAGCTAAATATAAATTTTGAAATAATTTTTTAGGCAATAGTATAATTTTGAAAAGTATGGATTTGGATAAGTATGGTTGACTTTTCAAAATTGAAACAAAAGTTGTTTTTTCTTCTTCTTTGCCGTGAGGTGCTTCTCCCTTTCTCTTTCAATTTTTTTGGACAAAATCCAGCGAAATCTTTTAATCCGCCCGATTAAACGCGTTATCGCAGAAGGAAAAATTGTTCTACGCGTCGAGAGCTTTAATCTGACGGTAAAAGTTCTCGATTTCACTAAGTTTCAATTTATGGGTTTGATGAAAAGTAGTTTTTAAAAGTGGTTTATGGTTTTTAATGGTGATTTAGATGGTTTTGCGGTATTGGGAGGTTTAATCAAGCAATTGGCATATTTTAAGGTAAGGAAATGTAATTTTCTTTTATGAAATTTTTGATTGGTGGTTGATTTGTGTAGGAATGGATTTAGGGATGGTGTTTAGACGAAATTGGGCATAGAATAATGTATGAAATGGAAAAAAATTGAAAGAGGGGCAAAATGGTAAATTCGGAGTACTGTTCATCAAGCCTCTAAATGATATATTTTAACATGTTATGGTATGTTTGAATGTGTATAGGTATGTTAGGGAGCAAATAAAATTAGTAGGAATTGATTTGGGTGGACAAAATGAGGAAAAATTTGAAGGAAGGGTAAAATGGTAACTTTAGTTATTATTGTGGAGATTTAGAAATATTTTGATGTGTTATGTATGTATAATTCTTTGTATGGTTGTTGGAATGTATAAATGAATTATTATTATAGCCGTGTGATTGAAGCGTGGTTAATAGAATTTAGAATAGATTGTAATATTCAGGACGTTGCACGTTAGTTGTCATAATAATTATAGTAGTTATAATTGTTATGTAAATTTTCTTTATTAGTAAATGATGCGTTGATATGGTTATCCATTAATATTGGATAGTATACGATATATTTATCGTAATAGTAGAAATTATAATTGTGATAAATAAATCCCAGTGAAGTTGGTAGATTGGGTATTTGCGAGTGTATATAATTATGGAAGTGTTATGAATTGTTGGTTAAGTATCACTATCCGCAAGTGCATTATACATTCATTATGTGAACGAATTTTATATGTGCATAAAATGGAGATGTGAACGTTATTTATCATTTCTGTGTGTATAGGTGCGCATATGTGGTATTTATTGTGCATGGTTTGAGTGTACAATAGTTTTTAAAAAAAAAAATGAATGCATGGTTTTAGGCCATGTGGTATTAATTGTGTGACTACATTAGTTATGGATCCGAATATTCAGATACCCTTCACACCCGCTGGCTTGGTTATAGCCAGATTATATGATCGATCATGTATAAAATATATGCTCAGCCCGATAGACGAGTGGTGTGAATGGATGAGGGTTGGGCGAATTTACTTTGTGGCCACAATCCATAACTGTGTTAGCACAACCGATCATATATTTGTCGATAATTTGTTAAAAATGTCATGTGTTTTTTATTTCGAAATGCATGTAGATTTATTTACATTCTATATAATAACTATGAGCATTATGTGGATAGTGATACAGAGTATAGGGTCGGAGTGTATTTATCTCGTCAGATTATGTTAAGGCGATATGAGTTTAATAACCTCTACGTCATCAGTATCGTATAGTATATATGGTAGGGAAACAAATTCTGTACTAGAATATTATGTTTCCTTACTGAGCTGTTTCGCTCACCCTTTGTGGATTGTGGTTTTTACAGGTAATGTAACGCCGCGGGATATGGATATGAACTCTTCGAGGCGTTAACAGGGCTAGTATCTTGATGATAGGGGTATTTTTTGGTGTTAATGCATAATTATGCGTATGTATCTATATGTATATGTATATATATATATATATGTTGGTACAGTAAACTTGTATTTTTGGGTTACATACTATGAATTATGTGTGTAACCAGGATATTATACATATCCAACTTTCGCACATATATATATATATCTTTATGTAAAAAAAAAAAAAAAAAATTTCAGATTATATCTTATGTGGTTGATTTTAAATAGAGGGGTATTACAGGCATGAACTGTTGTCATACATTTTAAATTCATACTTTTTTAAGTTATGCTCTAGAGAGTTCATAAAACAATGTTTTGTAATTACAATAAACCAAATTTTTTGTATCGTAACTTTGTAGATGCTTATCCTATATGACAATTTACAAGTTCAAGTATTTAAAATTTTATGTGAGTGCATGCTTGTCTATGAGAGAGAGAGAGAAAGAGAGAGATAATTTTGAAATAGTATTCAAAAACTTTCATTTAAGGAGTATAAATTGTTAGAATATATCCTAAAAGTCATTCATATTATCAACTTCAAGAATATTTTATTTTGTATATATATTTATTTTTTAATGAAACAAAGAGTTCTTTATATACGAATATAAATTATTTTCTTTATTCTGTTATACATATAAATTAAGTACATTTGTAAATTATTTGAATAATTTATTTAATTATTAAATGATGTTATTAAAACTGTTCTTTCTAAATGTGATATCCAATGTACAACGGTATCACATAATAAATATATTAAATATTTTCAGTAAATATCATAAGATAATATTAGTACAGTTAACGTAAAAGTCATATTATTAGAAAATTAGTATAGATTAAACAGTTAAAGAATTTTTTTTTTTAACATTACCACACAACGATATATTACATTGTAACGCATCTAATCAATAATTTATCATCTAATTGTATTAGTATGCAATATTATCCTTTAATTTGGACATCATAATCAAATTTAGCGTAAATGCACGTAATTCATATGGTATATAAATACGAAACTAACCATATTTTATATAATAAAACTAGTTTAATCATATATTATTTACATTTGGAGACAAATGATGGTCAAGATAAGATCCATTAGCTTTATATATATGGTAGCGTAGTTTTTGCTAACTTCATCCAAATTCGAATTTCTAAACGAACGTCAATAAATGACTAAAACAGTAAATCTTTGATCATAATAATTAAATATTACATGAAAACATTCATGATGACAAGTTCAACACATATTAATGGATGGTTCGTATTTATATCGGTATAGAATTTTGACAAATCATGCACCTTTACTTAATTAGCATTGAAAAATGGAAAGAATTTATCCACACAATATGTACAATTAAGATGAGGTTCAATAAAGTACTATTTAATCGTGATTTAGAGACTATGATGAATTACTATATGTTACTTATAGTTGTTGAATATTCGAATAATTTAAAATCTGAAAAGTTCAAAATTCGAAAAGTTTAAAATAAGTTCATGATTATTTTACAATAAATTTACATGATCACACTAATAACTAAAGGCACTCTGATATATTTGGAAGAGAGAGAATATTATCGATAATAAGATTATCACTTTCAAAATAATATATAGGCCGAAATAAATATATATTATATATATATATTTATAAATTTTTAAAATATTTGAAGAATTTTCTTAACTTTGCATTATAATATAATTTAATATAAATTATATGATCAAATTAATAATATAAATTATTAAATGACCTAAATATGAAGTGTAATTATTAAATAATTACATTTAAAACCTTAAAGTTATAATTAATTATGTTTATTTAATAGTTAAATGAATATTTTGTAAGCAAACCAATACATATACGCAACAGATAATATACAAAATAAACGATTTGTTTTCTAAGAATTATACAATAAATTCTAGTATTATTATATGTATATAATACAATGCAGTGAATATATACATAACTCTAATTAGATAATTTTTGTCAAACTAAGAACATAAATCAATTATCTTTGCATCTCTATATTATCTAAATAATCAAAAATATAATTGAAGTGCTAACTCCTATAATTTTAGTACGTGAAATTTTGTGCGTTCGTTTTTTTTTTTTAAAGTAAAGATGTAAAAATAAATTCTAAGCACTCTTTTAAAACGTAAATATCACATATTTATATTATTATTTTAAATTTTTAATTTTGACTTTAATTATTTAATTAAATTTTTTTTTATAAAATTTAATTTATTTTATAAAATAAGTACTAACAAATTTAATTCAATTTTTACATAATAGATTTAGTTAAAATTAATACCTAAATAACTCAACGAATTCTAAATATATTTAGAATTTTATATACATATATATATATATATTATATTCGATCTTAATGTGCAATCCATTATATTCTCGTTACGTTGGTAGTAACACTAAAATTTAATTTTAGTGTTATAAATAATGAGCGATATCAAGTAACACGTCATGATTACCCAAGTAACGAGAATGTCAATAGTTTAACATCACCTTATCTGTAACTAATGTTACCATATAATTCAACCCCTTTATCCTAAATATCTTAATTGAACACGAGATATGGAATGTGTCATTATCGTATAATTCAATTTTATATTTCTTTAATATTCTAAGTAAATTTATTTTATCAAATAAAATTAATATTATATATTAACTTATTTGAGTATAGCCATATATTTTTCAAAATTTTATTCAATCCAAAAGCTCGAGATATCACTTACATTATATTTTATATGAGTTATGACATATTTGATTATTTCCTTTAAAGTTTCTTTTATTATAAATAACGTTTAAAAATATCAAAATATACCTTTTTTTTTATATTGAAAATCACGGTGATCTCAAATTAAAGATCACATACAACATTGTCATTATAAAAATTATTTATGATACTCATATAATAATCCATGTAGTGTTCTCATAATGGGTCAGTTCAGTATATTAATTCACTAATTTGTATTCATGTATTGACTTAATATCTCATATTATAACACACATATATTATTATGAGTCACTACACATATTAGTCTCTATGCATTATTGTTATCCTATTCATAACAATAATTCACTAGGAATATTTAAGAATAGTACCAACTAATTGAATTTACTATTCTAAAGATATTATTATATTTATTAAATATACAAATATATAATAATTAAATAATTAAATAATATAAATATAAAAAAATATTATAATACAAATATACCGAATATTCAAAATACTATTGAATTTAGGGTATACACCAACATATTTTGCATTTAAGTATAAGGACTAAAATGTATAAAATAACAATTATTATCATTTTATCCACACTAGATACTTATCATTCAATTAAAGTAAGAGTAATTATGAAAAGTCATGAATATATTTAAGTATATAAAACCCTTACTTTACTAATTTTCATAAGAAAAAATTGCCAAAAATTTTAACTTTCTCTCCCAAATTTGACCACTCTCTCTCTTACTTGATTGATGTAGATTGTAATATCTTCACAGAAGATATGTTCATCATACACTTAATTTAAATTGGAAATAAACTCATTCTGTGTTGATATTTTGCATCTATGTGATATATATATATATATATAATATTAACACTTTAAATATTTATTAATATGTCTGAATGGTTCAAATTTATTATTTGATGCATGTAATTTAATATATCATTCCTTTACAAATTAATTTGTACAAGGGTGATGTGATCATCATTGCTACTAATGGGCTTTTTGACAATTTATGAGTAAGAAATGGTTTCAATCATTTCTAGTGCATTGCAAGATGGCCCCAAACCTTAGGTGCTTTCTCTTGACTCTCTATGTATTTACAATTATCAAAATTGTTTCTCACATATGGTAAATAAAATGATCTGAAAAATATAGTTTTAAAATACCACAATAATTGCAATGAGAGAATTGTAGAGACATGCGGCAAATAGTGAATGGTAATGGTAATCTAACATTTGTTTTATTTCATTTTCTTTCTTTTAGTTCTTGTTCTAGATTTTCATCCCAAGAGTAACTCAAAAGATATTAATGATTATTGAAAAATAGTAAGCCACTCATAAATTAAGATAACAACAAAACAAAAACTCATAAGCAATTAAACCACCAAGACATTTCTTTAACCCAACCTGAGAAGAAAAAGTTTGATTTAACTCTTTGACCAAAATAATTTAAAAAATTAAATTTTTACTTTATTAAATCCATTGTTAAATGAGATTTTAGTAACAATAAACACCCATATATATTATTATATATAAATTAACACTAATTTTTATTATTATACATGTTGTGAAAATATGCAAACACAAATGCATGTTATCATTAACAAATAATAAAGTAATGAATTAAGTATCATCCTAGAAAAATTGTTTATATAAAATTTAATGACCAATTTAAACTACTTTTATTATTATATGAACTAATTAAAAACCAACTTTATTTATCAATTAAAATAACAATTAAAATAAAACAAAAACTAAAATTGTGATCAATTAAAGAGACTTCCAAGGCATTCGATTTCATATAATCAATCCAAATTTAACTTACTATTTTTATTAATTGAAATTAAATATATGATTGATAATAAAAAATTTTAAATTTATTCATCAATTTTTTTTAGGGTGATAATAAAAATATTTCTAAATTAGTAACTCACTATGCTCCTATGTGAATTTAAATATTTATAGATTCTAATTAAAAATTACACCAAATATGCAAGTATATTACTATTTTATATAAACTTGATAGCATTCATCCTAAGATCATAAACACTGAAGGAATAATACGTGTAACAACATGCATAAAACATAAAACTTAGTTCATTCAAGTATTTTCACAAATATTTTGATTGCCATCTAAACATATATCACATATATGCATAAATTTCACTATAGAATAAATTTATATCATGCATAAATACATGGGTGATAAAAATTGCCTTTAATATTATGAAGATACTATAATTTGCATCACAAAAAATGCAATAGGAAAACCTTAGCTGAATTTTAGGAAGAAAGCCTAAGTTTTTCTTTTTCAATATAATAAAAAATTGGTAAAATAAGTCTTTATATACTTAAAGTTATCCATACTTTTTCATATTTACCCTTACTTTTAATTAAAGACAAATATGTATCATGAACAAATAGTAATCATTCAATAATTGTCATTTTATGTATTTTATTCCATATACTTAAATATAAAATATTTATTTAACCATTAAATAAATATAATTAACTATAATTTCATAGGTTTAAGTATAATTATCCAATAACTACATATTTGTATTTAGGTCTATCAATAATCTTAATTATTAATATGATTATGTAATTTATATTAAATTATAATATAATAAAAAGTTAAGAAAAATTTTTCAAATACTTTAAAGAATTAATAAATATATATAGCACTTATATATTTTTATTTTGATCTAAATATTATCTTAAAGGTACTAACTTTCTTATCGACAATATTTTCTTTTCTAAATATTTCTTTATACCTTTTGTTATTGATGTGACTATGTGGGTTTATTATGTAACTGTGAACTTATTTTGAATTTTTTAGGTTTCAAACTGTTCAAAAGTTCAACGATTTATAGTTAACATATAGTAATATGCTATAACCCTTAAAGTATAATTAAGTTATATTTTATCAAAACTCATCCCAATTATACATACCGTATAGGTAAAAACTTTTTATTATCCAATCCTAATGTAGTAAGAGTTCATAATATGTTAAAATCTTATACTAATAGAAATACAAATTATTGATCAATATACGTTAAACTTGTCACCATGAATTTCTTTGTGTGATATTTAATTATATTAACTAGTGATTTACTATTTTAATTATTTATTGATGTTCGTTAAGAAATTCGAATCCAAATTAAGTCAATGAAAACTTTAATCTTATATATCGAGCCAACAGATCCCCCATTTTAACCATCATTCGTTTTCAAATATAAACAACACATGATCAAATAGGTTTTATCATATAAGATATGATTAATCTCATACTTATATACCATATGAACCACATACATCTATACTATATTCGACTATGATTTCTTAAATCAAATGATAACATTTCACATTATTAGAATTAAATGATAAATAATTAACTACATATATTACCATGTAATTTATTGTTATGTAGTTATGTTTGAATAAATAATTTTTTAACTATTTAATCCATACTAATATTTTAATAATATAACATTCATGTTACTTGTACTAATATCATTTTATGATATTTATCGAAAACATTCAATATGCTTACTATATAATATCGTTGCCTATTTGATGTCACCTTCGTAAGGAGCAACTTTAATAATTTTATTTAATAATTAAGTAAATTATTAGGATAACTCATAAATATACCTTATTTATATGCATAAATAAATAAAGTAAATAATTTATATTTATCAATAAAGAACTCTTTTTTTAATTAATAAATAATATATATACAAAATAAAGTATATTTCTAAAAATGATAATACGAATGGCTTTTAGAGTATATTCTAATAAATATAAAATACATTTTTTAGAGTATTAATATATAATCAAATTATTTAATCAATGGCTAATTGACATAGAAGCAATAATAACAAGATGAATACTCAACCATATAATAGAATTCAAATTTATTCAAACAAATAAAGATCCATCTTTGATGGTTTAGCTACATCTTAATCTTAGAATAATAAATTTAATTCATAATGTAAAAACAATAATCAAAGAAATTAAGTTAAATATTTTTGAAAAAAAAAAGTTAAGAAAAGAAAAATTAAAATTTAAAAAATGTCTAATTAGAAGCAATCACATCATCTTCTCTTTCGTCCCCTTTATTTATTTTTCTTCTTCTTCTTTCTTCATTTTATCCTCTCTTTTTGTCTCAAAAACACTTCTCCTTCAAATGTTATGAATTTCCCTTTTAAAATTATAAAAAAAATGGAAGAAATTCCTAAAAAAAAAAAAAAAAAAAAACCCATCAGATGCCACAGTGCTAAACCCTAATTACTAGTGCCATGACTCTAAAGCCCTTATCTACTATTCATCATTGTTAGGGTCACAGCTCTAGAGTTTTTTTACCACTATTCATCACTATATCATTTTTTAAGCAAAAATACTATCCATTTAACCATTGTTAACTCTAAATCATTTTCAAATGCTCATTCTTGCATTGACTGAAGATTAAACAAGAAAATATATTAATTCATCATAAAATCTTAAAAACTTAGCTAAATATTAAGTAAAAATTTTCTACTTAATGGATATAAAAATCTCTTATCAATACATAAATCAACTTAATTGATGTAAAATAAAATTTCATTATTTATTTTTTAATATCTAGCTTATGAGTACTTTAATTAAAATAAATTAGAATTTTTTTTTAAAAAAAAGCTACTTTTTTAAGTCAATTTGTTGAAATAGTTTGTTGCTTTATATTTTACTAAACTAATCAAGCATATAGATTTTGGACAAAAATGCTCTCATAACTAAAATTTAAGAAAGTCAAATTTTTTAACTTATTGTATAGTCAAAACTCAGTTTGAAGTATGTTAATATTCTTTAATTTATTCGAAATTATGTTTTAAGTAAGATGAAACTTACAAACTTTTTTAAGTTTGGGTAATGGAAGTATTTTTGTCCAAAATAGATATGCTTAGTTAGTCTAATAAAAAATAAAGCAATATGACTATTTTGATAAATTGAGTTAAAAAAAAAAAAAAGTGATTATTATGAGCAATGTTTCAAATAAATTTGCAAAAAGTCTTTCATTCAAACTATGCTATCCACGTTCATATATTTACAATAGATAAAACAAAACACCAAAAAGAAAAAAAAAAAAAAAAAAAAAAAAAAAAAAAAAAAAAAAGAGGAAAGAGTTAAGAAAGAGTTTTTTTTTTTATTATAAAGCAAAGATAATAAGGTGATTGTATTATTTTCACTATCCCAAATTACATGGTTTCTTCTTTTGGGGCTTCCTTATGAATTGAGCCTTGCTACTATTTGTCTACAACTTCTACTCCACAATCCGCAATACAAACCCAATAAAAATAGCGTGAATTTCATGGTTTAAGAGCGTGAATTTCATGATCTCTTCTCTTCGTAATTTAGGTTGAGGCGTGAATTTCATGGTTTAAGAGCTTTATGCTTAGGCAAATTCTCCGTGCTATGGTTGATTTTTATGCACCAACAGCGTTGTTGTGAAAAATACCATATATGTGAAGTCTATGCATCTACTATTGTTTTCTAAATAATATTTTAAAGTTTGATTTGTTTGAATCTAAAATTATGTGTAATGTTGTGTTTTTAAAATTGTAATTAAAAAATCAAAATACAAAAAGTACTTAAGTTGAATAATTTGAGAGAAAAAAAATGTATTATCAAATATGTTTTATTTGTTGGTTTTTTTTTTTTTTTTTAAATTCTATCAGCAAACAAGGGCATTATACTCTTGCATACCTTATGTTGTCGTGGGGGCCCAGATTGAATGCATGCTTAACTATACCACCAGCACATGGGATCATAGTTGTATGCTATAATTAATTAGCCAAGGAAAGAGAAGAGAAAAAATCAAAGTTCAAAAGTTGGAAGGGAATTATATAATTAATAATACTACACCTTTCCAAAAAGACATTTTAAGTTTTCTAATTTTAAATAATTTATTATTTTATTAATTAAACAGTAAATTTATTAATTACCAGAGATGTGTTGTATTATTTTATAATCAAATTTTAAAATTTTTAAAAACATTTATTTTATTTATTACAAAAGAATAAATCAAACTTACACCACCCGTGAGAGCAATGAACCTAAAATTTCTTTTAACACTAAAAGTTTTTGTCAGTGAACTAACTAGTAATTATAGTATTATAATTTTATAATTAATTATATTCAATATTGAAGAAGAGGGGGAATATCAGAAATAGAAAGATTAAGGAGTTTCCTTATACACTATGCATTTTCCAAATTTTTTTAAATTTATTTTGTTATTTTTTAATTTTTATTCATAATTTTTTTTTTTGTTGCAATTATAAGATTTATAATAAAAATAAAAAATATATAATTAAAAATGATAAATTTAATAAAAAAATCTTAAAAAAAAAAAAGAAAATGCACAGTTAAAAAATGCATTACAGCATGGTCCTGGCAATAGTATCCTTTAGACACATTGTACAACATTTTTGAACGAAAAGATGCTCGACAAGTTAATAACTATAGTTGCCAGCATTCTAGGGTCCACTCATTACAAATTTACGAGCCTAATAATAACAATGATAAAAAAATGGTTTCTTTGTTTGGGTACAAATAATAATAGCAACAATACATGCATGCGACGCGGCAAAGCTTTATCTGCTTGCAGTATTCAGATTAAAACCCGATGATCATGCCGGCAAGTTAGCATAATCATTTCAAATTAAGCACCTTCTCCCGTCCATGTTAATTTGAATTGTAAAGAAACAAAAACGCTATGAGTAGGAAACCAATTGAAATTTAGTTTAAATTTTTTCACCGTGTCACAATTAAAATTGTACATCTTTTGAGTAAAATACTGTTAATTCATTTACATAAATTACTAGAATAAAATTATGTTATTTTATATAAATAAATTTAGTAAAAATTTATATTTTCATTATTATTATTTTTAAAAATATTGTTAAATTATTATATTTTAAAAAATAAATTATTAATACAATACATGATATGAAAAGGAGTTCATTTACTTAAACTTTTGATCTGACATCAATTTTGGGTCATTGATCCTTATAATGATGAGTGGACACTCAATATTATTTGTTAACTTTAGAAGTTCGTTCATAAATATGTATGACCAACTTCTTAAAATTAATGTTACAAGTTCACCCTTAAAGAGAAGACCTAAACTTGACAGTGCATCAAAATTTGGTAGTGTGTGTAGCAAGGTTATAGTGTATTCAAATGCATCCTATACACTTTTTAACTTTTCTCACTATTTCCTTATAATCTTCGACTCCTCCTTTGTAATATCCTACTTTTCAACCATACTTAACTTTCCCTTAGAATTTTATAAATTGAAAATGTTAAAAAAGAGTTGAAAAGAACATCCAAGGAATTAAAATTTATCACAAAAGGAAAATTAGAATTAAGTGTAAATACGCACAGAGCATCCTATGCACCATAAGATGACACACACACACCTATTAAAATATTGATTTATCTAAATTTAATTGTTAAAATAAAAAAATTAAATAATATTTTATATTGTAACTAATTATTTTTATTTATCGTTAAATTATATAAATTTATAATTATTTTAAGTGAAGAAAACGCACCTATATATTAAACATATTAATAATATAAATTTTTATATAAATTAAAATAGTAAAATTATATTATTGTCATATTTATTTCGTATTTTTTAAAATTTATTTATTTTTATAAAAGTATAAAATATATAAAAATAATACAATGTTATTAAATTAATTTTATATAAACAAGTTTGTATACAGAATTAATTTTGTACAATGAATTTGTACAGTAAGATTATTGTAATACATATAGTCGACCTT
>CP135546.1:2677884-2714758 GCA_032402905.1 Khaya senegalensis | reverse complement strand
TATATATATATATATATTAGTGTTATAGTTTTATATATATATATATATATATATTTATGCTTCTTTAAAGTGTTTAAAGAATTTACAGAATTTTATATTTTTTATATAATTTAGTATAAATTATATGACATATTGATAATAAAAAAATATTAAAGGATCTAAAATGTAAATTTTTAAAAGTTACTGTAATAATTGATAATTATTGGATAATTGTCATTAAACCTTTGAAAAGATATTTAATTATTTACTTAATAGTTAAGTAGATGCAATTATACACTAGTATAGAGACTAAAGTGCAATAAATAATAATTATTGAATAATTATCATTTCGCCCTTATTTCACAACTATCTATTTACTTAATTATTAAGCTTATAATTATGGATAAATATAAGGATTAAATAATAAATAAGGATATTTATTGGATAAATACCTTAATTATTTAATTCATTAATAATATATAAACGACTTAACTTTACTCTTTTAGTAGAAAAAGAAGAAAAAAAAAGAACTCTTTCTCTCTAAAATTCGACCAATCTTTTTCTCTCTTCTTGAATGATGTAAACTATAGAGATTTCGTAATTTTGGAGTTTTCTTCATCAAATCTCTAAGTTAACATGGTAAAAAACTCATCTATAATTTGTATATTAAACATATATTTGATATATGTTAAATTTATGCTTTTGATGCTTATGTTGTTGGTAAAGATCTATTATTTATGCATGTCTATGCCATATTATCCTTTTCAATTGTAAACCAATTTCTAGCATTTTTGAGAAAACAGTGATGTTTGAGAGCATTTTGTTATATTATGTATCATTTTTATCATAAACAGTAATATTCTAAAACAATGTTTGGCATCTTATATGATTTTTTGCAAAGACACTAATGTTTTGAAGCAATTTTTAGTATTTTCTGAAATAAATATGATGTTTCAAAGTATTTTATTGCATTCTATATCATTTTCATTCTAAATGGTGATTTTTAGCGATTTTCGATAAAAATGGTGACAGTTTAAAGCAATTTATAGTTTTTTTTTTTGACAAAACAATGATGTTTAAGAGCGTTTCATTGCATGATGTATCATTTTTCACATAAATGGTGATATTTTAAAGCAATTTCTAGCATTTTATATGATTTTCGATAAAAACACTGATATTTTGAAGCAATTTATGATGTTTTCCAAAATAAATATATGTTTTAAGGCATTTTTTTGCCATATATATTATTTTCATCTTGAACAATGATATTTTAAAGCAATTATTAGTAATTTTAAGCATAAATGGAGGCAATTGGAAGTAATTTGTAGCATGTTTTAATAAAACGGTGATGTTTAGAGTGTTTAGCTGTGTGATGCCTCATTTTTCACATAAAAAATAATATTTTAAAGTAATTTTTGCATTTTATATTTTTTTGGCCAAAACAGCGATGCTCTAAAGCATATTTTAGCACTATTTTAGAAAACAACAATGTTTTGGAGCATTTTTATTGTATTATGTATCATTTTTCTCATAAATGATGGTATTGTAAAGTGATTTTTAGCATTTTGTATGATTTTTGGCAAAAATGGTGATCTTTTAAAGCAATTTCTAGCATTTTTCTAAAAGAATGACAAGTTTTAAGGTAGTTTATTGTATCTTGGATCAACTTTCTCGCAAATGATGATATTTTAAAGCAATTTCTAGCACTTTCTGCAAGAAAGATGGTGTTTCAGAGCATTTTGCTGCATCATATATGTATGCATGATAATCTGTGGTGTCTTAAATTGATTTTTGGCACTTTATGCCACTTTTGGCTCAAACAATGATATTCTAAAGTAGTTTCTAGCATTTTTTTTTTTTTTAAGAAAACGATGATGTTAAAGTGCATTTTGTTGCATTATGTATCATTTTCCTCATAAGCGGTGATACTTTAAAGTGATTTTTGGCATTTTATATGATTTTAAGCAAAAACGCTAATGTTTTGAAGTAATTTCAAGCATTTTTTGAGATAATATGTTGTTTTAGAGCATTTTGTTGCTTTGTCTATCATTTTCATCCTAGATGTTGATATTTTAAAGTGATTTTTAGTGATTTTCGACTAAAATGGCAACAACTTGAAGCAATTTTTAGGAAAACAATGATATTTGAGAGCATTTCGTTGCATGATGTACATTTTTCATATAAATTGTGATATTTTAAAGTGAGTTTTTGCATTTTATATTATTTTTGGTTAAAACGGTAATGTTCTAAAGTAATTTCTAGTACTTTTTGAAAAAACAATAATGTTTTAGAGCTTTTTGTTATATCATGTATCATTTTTCTCATAAACAATGACATTTTAAATTGATTTTTAGCATTTTGTACAATTTTCAACAAAAATGGTTTTGTTTTGAAGCAATTTTTAGCATTTTTTGAGCTAAAGGTAGTGTTTTAGAGTATTTTGTTGCATCATATATGATAGTATCATAAACGGTGGTATCTTAAATCAATTTCTAGCATTTTTGGCTAAAACAATATTGTTATGAAATAATTTCTAGTATATTTTAAGAAAAGAATGATATTCGAGGCATTTTGTTGCATTAGGTATCATTTTTCTTATAAACTGTGATATTTTAAAGTGATTTTTTGCATTTTTTTAAATATTTTCAACAAAAAGTCTAATGTTTTGAAACAATTTCTGGCTTTTTTAAGACAAATATGATGTTTTAGGGTATTTTGTTACATTATAAATCATTTTCATCTTAAATGGTGATATGTTAGAGCAATTTTTAGTGATTATTAGTTAAAATGGTGACAGTTTGAAGTAGTTTGTAGCATTTTTTAGAAAAATGCTAATATTTGTGACATTTTAAAGCAATTTTTGCATTTTATATTACTTTTGGCTAAAATGGTGATGTTTTAAGGCAATTTTTAGCTTTTTTTTTTTTGAGAAAACGGCTGCATTTTAGAACTTTTTGTTATATCATGTATCATTTTTGTCATAAATAGTGATATTCTATAGTGATTTTTAGCATTTTGTATGATTTTTGACAAAAATGATAAAGTTTTGAAGCGATTTCTAGTATTTTTTGATATATAGGTGGTGTTTTAAAGTATTTTACTACATCATATAAGATATTTACCTTAAACTATGGTATCTTAAATTGATTTTTGGTGTTTTATGCTACTTTTGGCTAAAATAGTGACATTCTAAAGTAGTTTCTAACATTTTTTTTTTTTTTTGCGAAAATAACAATGTTCAAGTGTATTTTGTTGCATTATATATCATTTTCTCATAAACAGTAATATTTTAAAATGATTTCTAGAATTTTATAAGATTTTCAGTAAAAATGTTGATGTTTTGAAGCAATTTTTGATGTTTTCTAAGATTATGATTTTCAAGACATTTTGTTGTATTATATATCATTTTCATACTAAACGGTGTTATTTTAAAGTAATTTTTAGTTATTTTTGGCAAAAATGACATTGCTTTAGAGCAATTTATAGTATTTTTTTGATAAAACAATGATGTTTGAGAGTGTTTCATTGTATGATGTATCATTTTTCACATAAATGGTAATATTTTAAAGCAATTGCTGGCATTTTATGCAATTTTGGCAAAAACGCTACTATTTTGCAGCAAGTTCTAGCATTTTCTAAAATAAATATGTGATTTAGAGCATTTTGTTATATTATATATCATTTTCATCCTGAATGGTGATTTTTTAATATGATTCTTAGTGATATTAAGCAAAAATGGTGACGATTTGAAGCAATTTGTAGCATTTTTGAAGAAAATGATAATGTTTAGAGTGCTTCAGTGCATGATGTATCATTTTTCACATAAATGGTGATACTTTAAAGCGATTTTCAACATTTTATATTATTTTTGGCTAAAACGGTGATGTTAAAAAGTAAAATTTGGCACCTTTTAGAGAACAACAATGTTTCAAAGCAATGTTGCTGTATCATGTATAATTATTCTCAAAAATGGTAATATTGTAAAGTGAATTTTGCATTTTTTACAATTTTTGACAAAAATGGTGATGTTTTGAAGTGACTACTAGCAAAAAAACAATGATGTTTTAGGATAGTTTATCGCATCATGGATCAATTTTCTTGTAAATGATGATATTTTAAAGTGATTTTTAGTTTTTTACACGATTTTTGGCAAAATGATAATATCTTGAAGTAATTTATAGCACTTTTTGAGAATTTTGCTGCATCATATATGATATTTGTGGTCAATAGTGGTATCTTCAATCAATTTCTGGTGCTCTATGCCACTTTTAGGTAAAACAATGATGCTTTAAGGCAATTTCTACATTTTTTGAGAAACTAGCGATGTTTAAGAGCGTTTTGCTGCATTATGTATTATTTTTCTTATAAATAGTGATGTTTTAAAGTTACTTTTGGCATTTTATAATATTTTCAGTAAAAACGCTAATGTTTTAAAGTAATTTTTGGTGTTTTATGAGATAAATATGATATTTCAGAGAGTTTTGTTGCATTACATATCATTTTCATCATGAATTGTGACTCTTTAAAGCGAGTTTTAGTGATTTTTGGCAAAAATGGCGATGGTTTGAAGTAGTTTGTAGCATTTTTTTGGAATGCAATGGCATTTGATAGGATTTTGTTGCGTCACGTGTCATTTTTCACATAAATTGTAATATTTTAAAGCAAATTTTCACATTTTATATTATTTTTGGCTAAAACAATGATGTTCTAAAGCAATTTGTAGCATTTTTTTGATAAAATGATAATGTTTCAGAGCGTTTTGTTTGTATCATGTATCAATTTTCCCATAAATAGTGATATTTCAAAGTGATTTTTAGCATTTTGTATGATTTTTGACAAACACGACAATATTTTAAAGTAATTTCTAGCATTTGTTGAGATAGTGGTGTTGTTTTGGGGCATTTTACTGTATCATATAAGATATTTACAATAAATGGTAATATATTAAATCAATTTTTGGTGTTGGATGCCACTTTTGGCTAAAACGGTGATGTTCTAAAGCAATTTATATAGTTTTTTAAGGAAACGACGATGTTTTGGGGCATTTTGTTGCATTATATATAATTTTTCTCATAAACAGTAATATTTTAAAATGATTTTTGGCAAAAATGGTGATAATTTGAAGCAATTTGTAGCATTTTTTTTACAAAACGGTGATGGTTGTGTTGGATTGAAATGCTAATAACATACTTATAAGCAAATTATGTGTTCATTGACATATTTTCATAACCACATAGTGGGCCAAGTGTGCACATATCATATATATGCAAAAATAGTAAATTTTGGATGAATTCTTGCTACTTACTTGATGAGGGATGATGAAAAACTTTTAATTATATAAAGTCTCCATAATTTACATCACTAAAGTGTCTTGAATAAGATTGGCCTAATGGGAGAAAATGAGTTAAGGGTTTATGGAACTTAACCATAAATTGGTAAAGTTCATATATATATATATATCATATATAGGACTGTGCACATCATCCTTATGTTCTATATAAACAAATACCAATACATACATCCAATGCATACATATTTGCTAAGAAAAAAGCATAACACACATACATAACCAATATGCATAATTTTATACATGAAATCTAATTTCCATACATAAGCAAAATATCATGCATGCATATATGCATTTAAACATTTAAACACATACATTCACATGCATATGGTTAATTTCAACAACAATTAAAACATGTCATAACATATACTCATGCATACACATACACACACACACATACACATTTGATACATACATGTGTTTAACTTAATTTGAACACATGAACCAGTATGAAAATAATTTTTCATCACCAACACATGTCATGGCCCACACATGAAAACATGAAATCAAACTCATTTTGATTCCAAAAAATACACTCACATGCCTATATATCTCATATACATGCATTACATCATTCATGAAAATCAAATTTCCATAAATGTATATGTTCGGCCATGCACCATAGATTCAATATTCATGCATAAATCACCATGACACATGCACCTAAGTTGATGAAATCAAATTTTAACAACATGAAACAATGGGTCAATTTTTCAACTCTTTGAAACATAAGGCATTTTTTGACAAAATCAATATTTCATCAATGCATTACTTAACCAAACATCATGATATCATATACCATCATATATGCTTCCATTATGGCCACTAAATTATCAAAAGGAATCCACACTAGGTGAACTAAAATCACATCCCATGTGACCATTCTACCATGCAACTCAAACTCATCCAACATGTTTTAATCACATTAAAATGTAATACAACATTCAATTTTTGTCCTTAGTTTTTAATTAAAAGTGCATAGGTGGCATGGATAAAATAGTTACTATTACATAATTTTTATTTTATACATTTAAATCCTTGGACTTAAATTCAAGCATTTGGCTAACTTTTAACCAAAGTATAATTAAGTATACATACATTGACCAACATGCAATTATCTCATAACTACATATTTTTATTTAGGTCTTTTGATAATCAATATTATTAATTTGACTATGTAATTTACTTTAAATTATATTTTCATGCAAACCCAGGAAAAATTTTCTTAAATACTTTAAATAATTTATAAATATATATAACAATTATATATTTATTTCTGTATAAATATTTTCTCAAAAGTGATAATTTTTGTTCCTGATAATAATATCACCCCCAAATTCTTCTTATTACCTTTGGTTATTGGTGTGATCATGTGAGTTTATTGTGAAATAGCAGTGAAGTTATTTCGAACTTTTTGAGTTTATCAAACTATTCAATTGTTAAATAACTATGATTAACATCTAGTAATGTGTCATAACCCCTAATCCATCATAAAGTCATACTTCATCATTCTCTATTCAATTATACATACTATATAGATAAAGTCTTTCTATTGTCTAATTCTAATCTATTTAGGGTTCATGGTATATAATACTTAGCCCATTAAAAACAAAAATTTAGGTCTAAAAAAAATTTTTAAAAATCTTGGTTCATGTCATTTAGTATATATATATGGATAAGCATGGAATTGGTATAGAATTTTGTAGAACATTTTAGAACCCATAGGAAGCGAGAAAGAGAAAGAAAAGAAAAAAAGAGAAAATGTAACACCCCTCTATTTAAAACAACCACATGAGATATAATTTGAATTTTTTTTTTATATAAAAATATATATATCATGGGTCAAGTATTAGAAAATAATCTAAATTTAATTTAAGTCAAGAAACGTATTTATAGCCAAAATAATTGATATATATATATATATATATACGAAAATTTGATATGTATAATATCATAGTTACACACATAATCCATAGTATGTAACCCAAAAATACAAGTTTACTATACCAACGTATATATATACATATATATATAGATACATATGCATAATTATGCATTAACACCAAAAATACCCCTATTATCAAGATACTAGCCTTGTTGACACCTCGAAGAGTTCGCATCCATATCCCGCGGTGTCACATTACTTGTAAAAACCACAATTCACAAAGGATGAGCGAAACAGCTCAGTAAAGAAACATAATATTCTAGTACATAATTTGTTTCCCTACCATATATGTTACACGATACTAATGAAGTAGAGGTTATTAAACTCATATCACCTTAACATAATCTAACGAGATAAATACACTCCGACCATATACTCTGTATCATTATCCACATAATACTCATAGTTATTATATAGAATGCAAATAAATCTACATGCATTTCGAAATAAAAAACACATGACATTTTTAACAAATTATCGACAAATATATGACCGGTTGTGCTAACACAGTTATGGATCGTGGTCACAAAGTAAATTCGCCCAACCCTCATCTATTCACACCACTCGTCTATCGGGTTGAGCATATATTTTACATATGATCGATCATGTAATCTGGCTATAACCAAGCCAGTGGGTGTGAAGGGTATTTGAATATTCGGATCCATAACTAATGTAGTCACACAATTAATACCACATGGCCTAAAGCCATGCATTCATTTTTTGAAAATTATTGTACACTCAAACCATACACAATAAATATCGCATATGCACACCTATACACACAGAAATGATAAATAGCGTCCACATCTTGATTTTATACGCATATGAAATTCGTTCACATAATGAATGTATAATGTACTTGCACATAGTGATACCTAACTAAAAATTCATAACACTTCCATAATCACATACACTCGCAAATACCTAGTCTATCAGATTCACTGGGATTTATTCATCACAATTATAATATCTACTATCACGATAAATATATCGTATACTATCCAATATTAATAGATAACCACATTAACGCATCATTTATTAATAAAGCAAATTTACATAATAATTATAACTACTATAATTATTATGACAACCAACGTGCAACGTCCTGAATATTACAATCTATTCTAAATTCTATTAATCACGCTTCGGTCACACGGCCATAATAATAATTCATTTATGCATTCCAGCAACCATATAAAGTATTATACATACATAACACATCAAAATATTTCTAAATCTCCACAATAATAACCAAAGTTACCATTTTACCCTTCCTTCAAATTTTTTTCCTCATTTTGTCCACCCAAATCAATTCCTACTAATTTCATTCGCTCCCTAACATACATATACACATTCACACATACCATAATATATTAAAATATATCATTTAGAGGCTCGATAAACAGTATTCCGAATTTATCATTTTGCCCCTCTTTCTAATTTTCTTTCGTTTTATACATTATTCTATACTCAATTTCGTCTAAACACCATCCCTAAATCCATTCCTACACAAATCAACCACCAATCACAAATTTCATAAAAGAAAATTACATTTCCTTACCTTTAAAATATGCCAATTGCTTGACTAAACCTCCCAATATCGCAAAACCACCTAAATCACTATTAAAAACCATAAACCACTATTAAAAACCACTTTTCAATAAATCCATAAATTCAAATTTAGTGAAATCAAGGACTTTTACCGTCAAATTAAAGCTCTCGACGCGTAGAACAATTTTTTCTTTTGCGGTAATGCGTTTAATCGGGCGGATTAAAAGATTTTGCTTAATTTTTGTCTAAAAATTTGAAAGAGAAAGAGAGAAGCATCTCACGGCAAGGAAGAAGAAAAATTTAGTTTTGCTTCAATTTTGAAAAGTCAACCAATCTTATCCAAATTCATATTTTTAAAAATTATACTATTATCCAAAAATATTTCAAAACTTGCATTTAGCTCCCAAGAAAATTATGATACTACCCAAGCCATTTTTATATTCTTTCACTTTAGTCCATCAATTTTAATTACCCCTTTTTCTTGTAATTCCTTATAAAAAGACCATTTTATCTCTAATAAAAAAAATTGGTCACTTTAATCCTTTTTCATCATTTATAGAGAAATTCACATCCTAATTCAATTCCACTTTTTCTATATCTTATTTACAACATTTACAAGAGTTTTGGGTGATCAAAATCTGGCAGAGTCCTTCTGACCCTTGACGTAATGACCATTTTGCCCTTTTTAGCAAAATTACCCATTTTTGTCCAAAATAAAAATTTTGGCATTCTTATGGTTATAAAATCTATCTTTCTTTCTAACACACTCTATCATACTAATTTATATCCTTGACATCTAACTTGGTCAATCAAAACTTTATCAAATGATGATTTTACCTTTTTCATTTCTGACTTCCCAAAAATATACCAACCGCGTCTTGAATTGAAATTAAACATACGAACATGATATTTATGAAATTCTAAGACTTTTTATGCGATCAAAACTCACATTGGCCTCAATCTTGAGTGAAAAGACTATTTTACCCCTACCCGACAAAATAACTTATTTAATCGATTTTCACTCGGTCTCCTTCTAATAACTTCATAAAACATTTCTAAGGACAAAAGATAATAAAGATTAGGGTTTATTTATATTTGAGTGTCACAGAAAAGAAAAAGGGAAGAAGAAAAGAACAAGGAAATAGGAAAAAAAGAAACAGAAGATAAAAAGGAGAAAGAGAAGGAGAAGGAGAAGGAGAAGGAAAAGAAAGAGGAAAATGAAAGAGTGAAGGTAACAATTCCATTTTTCTTTATTTTGAGAAGAAAATTATTTATTTTAATATAAAAATTGTTAAAAATTGAAGAAAATTGATAGATTTTATTTTAATAGTTAAATAGTTAAAAATTATTACTATTTTAAGTTCTTAAACTTTAGATTAATAAATTTTAGATTAAATTTGATAGTTTAATCAAGAGATTTCTTAAGATTTATTAAAAATTTGATGAAAAATTGTGAAATTTTTATTGGGGTAAAAATGTAAAATTTATAAAAATTTTATTCTATTTTGTAAAATAGATAGATTTATGTGCAAAAAGTTAAAAATTTTAGGGTTAAAATAAAAATTTTTATAACTTTGGGATAAGATGATAAATTCTAACAATTTTGAGCATTAAGTGTAAATATTTTTGAGATATTTCTGTAATTATTTATATTTTAGGAGCTTTTTTGTAATTTATCATTATTAATATTTTTATTTTATATATTAAAAAATTTTAGAATTTTGGACCAAACATTAGTTTTATATTAGGTCAGAGATTTATTTGTTTTTAGTGATTTGTGTTAATTTTTGTAAAATGTTATTAGGCAGTAACAACAGGAAGGAGGAGAGTTCTATGAAATTTTAGAAAGAACATTTTCATATCAATTCAGACAAGTAATTCACATATAATTGAGTATTTTGATGTTTTGAAAAACTAAAAAGTAAGGTTTTATATTAAATTTTCATGAAAAAAATTATATTTTAATATAATTACTGTTCTATCTTATTTTGTATAAATTCTTCAAAAATTGAGTAATGTTATCATTGTTAAGTTATACTTTCTATATTTACAATATTGTAAAATAATATGAAATAAATTATTTTGTTATTACTATGGGTGATTAAATCATGGAATAGTGTATGGCATTTTATTTAGCACCAGTAACTATGGACCATAAATTTAAAATCATGGGTGGCAGTCCCTAAGTATAAAACCATTAAAGTACGCAGGCCATACATTTCTTGGACGACAATAATTGAGAATAGTGCTCTAAAACTATGCATCATATATAAAGATAACTAAATTATATTGTTATTGTATTATCATTATTTATACTTATATATGCTTATTTATGTTATTTATGACTTGATTAATTTGAAATATAATTATTATTAAATTTATTTGAAAAGTCTCAGTTATATGTGAATATATATATAGTTTTAACTCATACCCTACTTTTTAGATTTTTTTGGAGCAGCGAAAAATATGTGAACCTGGAGGAACCTTATCCTTTTTGCTAGTTTGGTAGAATATTTTATGGTGTATGTTGTAATTATCAAAATATTATAAACAAATTGGTGACTGTACATATTTAGTTGCAATAATGTTAGAATTTTTGATATAATAAATTTTGTTGTAGTGGTAGTTTAGAATTTTATGAGAAATATTAGAAGTGTTATAGAAATATTGCCCATGTATAGTGAAAACTCTGCTAAAATATCTACAATCACATTCTTTCACTTTAAATTAGTTCTTAAAACCCTAATTTACGAACCTTAGTTTGAAGAGTATGATATGATATGTCAAAATCTTTTACTGATAAAATTATGAACCATTAATCTATATGAGTTGACCTTGTTATCATAAATTCTTTTGTGTGATATTTGATCATTCTACCCAAATATTTATTTTTTCAGTCATTTATCGATATTTGTCTAGGAACTCGAATCTAGATCGAGTAAGCAAAAGTTTCAATCTTATACATATCAAGTTAATAGATCCCGTCTTGACCATCACACGTTTCTAAATACAGACAACACATGACTAAACTAGTTTCATCATACAAGACGTGACAAGTCTCATGTTTGTTCACTGTATGAACGACATGCATCTACACTAGATTCATCAGTGATGTCTCAGGTCAAAGGACAACATCACACACTAGTATAATTACACAATAAATCATTGACTGCATTTAATACAATGTGATTATCGTTGTGTGGTCATATTTAAATATATAGTTCTCTAACTATTTATTTCATATTAATGTTCTAATAACATGACTATTACATTACCCGTATTAATATTATCTTATAATATTCATTAGAGACATTTAATATACCTACTATGCAATATCATTGCCTAATTGATATCGTCTCTGTTGGAAGCGACTTTGATAATATCATTTAACTATTAAATGAATTATCTAAACAATTCACAAATATACTTTATTTATATGTATGACTAGATAAAGGAAACAACATATATTTGTGAATAAAAAATTTTCTTTTATTAATATATAATGTATGTGCAAAACAAATGTATTTTTGAAGCGAATAGCACAAATGGCTTCTAAGGTATATTCTAACAGGTTGAGTGCGTTTAGTTGGATGATGTATCATTTTACACATAAATGATGATATTTTGAAGCGATTTTTAGCATTTTATATGATTTTCGACAAAAATACTGATGTTTTGAACAATTTAGTGTGTTTTAAAGTAAATATGTGTTTTAGGGCATTCTGTTGCATCATAGATCAATTTCATCCTAAGCAATGCTGTTTTAATGTGATTCTTAGTGATTTTGAGCAAAAAATGGTGATATTTAGTGCATTTCATTTTGTGGTGTATCATTTTTCACATAAATGGTGATGTTTTAAAACATTTTTTAGTATTTTATATTAATTTTGGCTAAAATGGTGATGTTCTATAGTAGTTCTGGCACTTTTTCAGAAAATGGTGATATTTCAAAGTGTCGGCTTTATTATAGAAGATGTGATTAATCTCGTATTTATTCACTATATAAACCACATGCATCTAAGCTGTATTCGTTTGTAATGTCTCAGGTCAAAAAAAAACATCGCACACTAGTATAATTACACGATAAATTATTGATTACATGCAATACCATGTAATTTATCGTTATGTGATTTATTCCATACTAATATCCTAAAAACGTATCCATTATATTACTCGCACTAATATCATCTCATGATATTCACCGGAGACATTCAGTATACTTACTATGTAATATCGTTGCCCAATCAATATCACCTTCATAGAGAACGATTTTGATAATATCATTTAACTATTAAAAAAATTATCTAAATAATTCACAAATGTACTTTATTTATATGCATAACTAAATAAAAGAAATAATAAATATTTGTGAATAAAGAACTTTTTCTTTTATTAATATATATAATATATGTACAAGACAAACGCATCTCTGAAACTTATAACACTAATGGTTTCTAAGGCATACTCTAAAACCTATTATTGGATTGAGATACTCACAACATGCATTCAATCAAAATTTGAATTTGTTCATGCATTTCTATAAATACATGATATGTCAATTGAACATATATCATATATATGCATAAATTGGTAATTTTGGATAAGTTTTCTATACTTACTTGATGAGGGGTGATGAAAATTATTTCAATTATGTGAACAACCCATAATTTGCACCACTAAAGACATTTTGGAAAAGCTTGGCCAAATTGTTTATAAGAGGTTTAGGTTTTTTCCATTTCAAATCTTGCATTTTGGTAAAGTTCACATATATATATACTTAAATAAATCCATGGTTTCTATATTTGTCCTCACTTTTATTTAAAAAATGAATATGTGTCATGGATAAAATGTTCAAGTATTTAAGTGTAAAGCATTAACCAAATGTAATTAAGCATATATATATATATATATGGACCAATGTGTAATTATTTTATAATTATACTTTTACATTTAAGTCTTTAGATAATTCATATTATCAATTTGACTATACAATTCACATTAAATTACATTTCAATGCAAATTTAAGAAAAATTCTTTAAATATTTTAAAAATTTTATAAATATATATAACAATTATATATATTTATTCGGCCTAATTATTATCTTAAAGGTGTTAACCTCATTACTGATAATATTTTCTCTTCCAAATGCTTTTCATTATCTTTGATTATTGGTGTAACTATGTGAATTTATTGTGAGATAGTTGTAAACTTATTCCAAACTTTTTGGATTTATCAAACTATTTAAAAATTTAACGATTATAGTTAACATATAGTAATGTGCTATAGTTCCTAATCCACAATAAAATCATACTTCATCAATTCTCATCTCAATTATATATACCATGTGGGTAAATTTTTTCTGTCATCCAATCCTAATCAAGTAAGGGTTCATTATATGTCAAAATTCTATATCGATATAAATACAAACAATCAATCAATATGCACTAAACTTGCCACCGTGAACTCTTTTCTACAATATTTAATTACTCTGGTCAAAGATTTACTGTTTTAGTCATTTATCAATATTCATTTAAGAACTCGAATCTAAATTAAGTCAACAGTAATGGATCTCGTTTTAACCATCATTTGTTTCTAAATGTAAATAACATGTGACTAAACTAATTTTATCATATAAGACATGATTAGTCTCATATTTATATACCATATGAACAATGCACATCTATATTAGATTCAACTATAATATCTTAAGTTAAAGGATAACCTTACACACCAATACAATTATATGATAAATTATTCACTACATGCAATACCACATAATTTATCATTTGTGTAGTCATATTTAAAGAAATAGTTCTCTAACTATTTAATACATATTAATGTTCTAATAGCATGAATGTCACATTACTTGTATTAATATCATTTTATGATATTTATTGAAGATATTTAGTATGTCTACTATGCGATATCGTCACCTATTCAATATCACTAACATAGTAAACAACTTTAATAATTTCATTTAATGATTAAATAAATTATTAGGATAATTCACAAATATATTTTATTTATATATATGGCTAAATAAAAGAAACAGCTTATATTTGTGAACAAAGAAAATTTTCTTTTATTAATAGTTATTGTATCTACAAGATAAAATATCCCTGAAGCTGATAACACAAATTGCTTTTAGAGCATATCTTAATAAACTCCCACTTGTACTAAAGCCATTCATTATTATATTTCATATGCATCTTCTCAAGATGATAGTCTAACTATTTCTGTGTTATCGTTTTAGTTAGTAAGTTAGCAACATTGTCTGCTAAATAAACTTTTAAATCAATATTTTTCTAACTCCAATGAACTCCCTCAAAATGTGATATTTACGCTAAATATGCTTAGACTTCTAGTATGCTCTTGGTTCCTTTGCCTTTGTAATAGCTTCAATATTGTCACAAAATACAGTTATTAGATAAGCCATGTTAGGAACCACAGTAAGTTTAAAGACAAACTTTTACATCAAAATAACCTCTTTAGTTGTTTTTAAAGCAACAATATATTCAACTTTTATTATGGAATCCACTATCGTAGTTTATTTGAAACTCTTCTAATTAACATCTTCTCCATCACATATAAAAATAAATGTAAAGATATAACTCTCAATTACTCAATATTAGATTAAAAATCTGAATTTGAGTATCCTTTATACTCAACTTTTGATATCCATAATTCAAAATTAAATCATTAGTTCTTCTTAATTTCACAATTGACTAATTTTTTTTTTCTAGATTAGTCTGATATCTACTTGTAACACTTACAGCATATGTTATATTAGGTCTTGTATATAACATTACGTATATCAAAGTACTTTTGGCTAAAGTATAAGATATGCTATATATATGCTGTCATTTTTCATCTGTCTTTGGACTTACATCCTTAAAAAAATAAAAACCATATATAAAGGGCAGAAATCCTTTCTTAGAGTTCTTCATGTTGAACTTCTTAAACATTCTCTCTATATACAGCTTTTGGGATAATTTAATCACCATTTTCGCTCTATCTTTATAGACGCAAACTTTAAAAATATAGGTCACGTCTCCCAAATCTTTCATAAGGAAGTTTTTAGATAACTAAAATTTTACCTTAGTCATCATACCAACATCATTGCTTGTCAGTAAAGTGTCATCTACATACAATATAAAGAACATAATGGCATGATCTCTAATGCATTTATAAATACAAAGTTTATTAAGGTTTTTCATAAATTCATATAATTTGATCACCTCATCAAATCACATATTTTAGCTCTTAGAAGCTTGCTTCAATCTATAAATGGATCAATGCTACTTGCATAATTTATTCCTATTTGTAGTGGATACAAAATTCACAAGTTGTATAACATAACTCAAGCACATGCAAACTATTTCTATTTACTACTTTGCCAATTAATACATTTATTAAATATATTAAACATTTATTTCTATTAAACTGCACAAAATAACCACATTTACATTGTACAAAAAAAATGGTATTTTTATTGGCCTTAGCAAAATACAACACAAACTCTAAACTCAAAATGTGTTTAGTCGCTAGTCTAACAATGTATGATCCCTTGGCTTTTGTAGTAACAGTTGTTCTATTAGTAATAGCTATTGATTCAACCATTCAAGATTGATTATTTAAAATAATATTTATTTTATATAATAACTTTATATACCTACTCTAGTCTTCTTAAAACTCTTTTAATGTTAAAGACAATTTCTTTTTTAGTGACCAAGCTTTCCACAGTGAAAATAATTTCCTTTTTCCTTTGCCTTGTCTGTTTTGGATTGAGCTTTCTTAAAGTTTTTCTTCTTTAGACCAACTTTTGGTCTTTTCTTTTTTTGTGACTTTTTTGACTTCTTACTAGCCCTATTAATAGAAATCATTTAGACATCTTCATATCCTTTCTTCTATTGTTCTATTTATAAAACTCTTAAAACTCATTAAGCAACTCTGGTAGAGTTCGATCAATCTTTTTCAAATTATAATTAATTATAAATAATTTATAATTATTAAGAAAGGATTTGAGAATCAAATTCACTTATACACAATGAGGTATGATCACATCATATGTATACAACTACACCAAATGCAATTTATTGTATTTTATATAAAATGAAGATGTTTTAAAGCATGTCATAACATTTTTGGAAAAATGACTATCTTTTAAAGCAATTTTAGTCATTCAATTACATTTATAAAAAAAAAAAGTGATATTTTAAAGCATTGTGCTACATTTTTGGTGAAAATAGTGATGTTTTAAAGTACATTAATTCATTTGCACAAAAATAATAATGGTTTGACATAATTTCTAGTATTTTTGCATAAAACATTTATATTTTGAAGCGTGTTATATCATTTTTGGAATAATACACATGTTTTAAAGCAATTTATTGCATTTTTTTTTAAGAGAATGGTATTGTTTTAAAGCATGTTACATCATTTTCATGAAAAGCAATTGGCTTTTAAAGTAATTTCAAGCATTTCATTGCATTTGTAGAAAAAAGGTGATGTTTTATAGCAATTGGTTGGGTATTTGGTGAAAATAGTGATGTTCTAAATCACGTTAAATCATTTATGGCTAAAACGAAAAAGCTTGGAGGTAAAATCTAGGATTTTGTAGCATTTGTTCCATTAGAAGATGAAGTTTCAAAGAATGTTATATCATTTTTAGGTAAAGCACATATGTTTTAATGTAATTTATTATATTTTTGTAGAAAATGACAGTGTTTTAAAGCATGTTATAATATTTTCGACAAAAATGGCTATCTTTGATAGTAATTTTAGTCATTCAACCACTTTTTTTTTTTTAAAAAAAAAGGTGATACTTTAAGCAATTTGGCACAATTTCTAACATTTTTGCATGAAACGTTCTCATTTTAAAGCATGTTATAATTGTTGGTATATACTCTAAATTTAATAATGTTTTAGATGTTTGGCACATTTATATCATGACATTTTAATTTATATATTTTATTTAATTATTTTATTATTACATATTTGTGTATTTAATAAATATAATAATGTTCTTAGAATAATAAGTTTAATTAGTTGGACACTATTTTTAAATATCCCTAATCAAATATTATTATGAATAGGATAACAATAATATATGAAGACTAGTATGTGTAGTAATTGATAACAACATATGTGTTATAATATAAGATATTAAGTTAAAATATAGATACAAGTTAGTGAACTAATATACTAGACTGACCTATAATAAGAACGTTACGTGAATCATTATATTGAGTGTCAGAAACGATTCTTCTAGTAACAATGGTGTATGTAATCCTTGAACTTGAAATCACCATAATTCCAAATATAGAAAATGATATATTTTTATGTTTTTAAACGTCATTTGTAATAAGATAGATTATAAAAAAAATAATCAAATATATCATAACTTATCTAGAGGGATATGTATGATCAACATATGATTTGTCTTTCTTATATAAAAGGAGTGATATTTTGAACCTTTTGATTGAGCAAGATTTTAAAAAATATATAGCCATACTCAAATAAGTTAATAAGTTATATTAATTTTATTTGATAGAATAAGTTTACTCAAGATATTAAAGAAATATAATTGAACTGTACAAGAATGACACATTTCATATCTCATGTTCAATTCAGATATTTAGGACAAAAGAATTAAATTACATGATAACATTAGTCACCAATAAAGTGATGTCAAATTATTAACATTCTCGTCACTTGGGTAGTTATAATTATTGCTAGACACTGTTCATTATTTGTAACATTAAAATTAAATTTTTGTATTACTGCCAACATTACGAGAACATGTTGGGTCATATATTAAAATTAAAAATATAATATATATATATATATATATATAAAATCCTAAATGGGTTTAAAAGTTATTGAGCTATTTGCGGTTTAATTTTGGCTGAATTCATTATGTAAAAATTGAACTAAATTTATTAATGTCTACTTTACTAAATAAATTAAGTTTTATAAGAAAACTCAACTAAATAACTTAAGTCAAAATTAAAAATCTAAAATAGTAATATATAAATATATGATATTTACATTTTTAAGAGTGTGTTTAGAATTTGTTTTTACATCTTTGCTCTTGAAAAGAGAATAATTCACAAAACATCTAGCACTCAAATCATTGGAACTAGTACTATAATTAAATTTATGATCATGTGGATACTATAAAGACGTAGAGGTAACTAATCTATATTCGTAGTTTGACAATGATTGTTAACTAGAGGTATGTACATATTTACAGCATTGAATTATATGCATATAATAATACTAGGGTTTGTCACATGGATCTTGAAAAGTAGACTATTTATTTTGTCCAATTCCACTACATGTGTGTATTGGTTTGCTTATAGTGGTATTAGAGCCAACTTGCAAATAAACCTAGTTGTTTTTCTTTGTATATAAGTTCATATTAATGTGTTATGGTATGTGATCGTGACTAAATATGACTTTAGTCATTTTTCTTTGTATATGAGTTCATATTCATGTATTACGGTATGTAATTATGACTAATATGACTTTATTTATTTATTTTTATCTAAATTTATATTAATGCATTATAGCATGTGATTATAATTAAATATGGCTTTAGTCATTTTTTTCTTTCTATATAAGTTCATATTAATGCATTACGACATGTGGTTGTAACTAAATATAGTTTAATCATTTTTTCTTTGTATATGAGTTCATATTAATGCGTTACGGCATGTGATTGTGACTAAATATAGTTTTAGTTATTTTTTTTTTTTGTATATGAATCCTATTAATGCATTACAGCATGTGATTGTGATTGAATATAACATGATTATATGTTTATTTATGCATGTTTTATTGAGCATGGTGTATATTTATGGCCCAAAAGATCAATGTGATTAGATTGATGAAGCTATAATTAACTATATTCAATAAAGTTGTATTTACTCTAAGATTGAGAACATCAATGTGATATGGGCTATAAATATGTCACGTTTATTTTCTTATTATGTATGAGATGTATGATATAGGAAGATATGTTTAATATATGTATGAGATGCATGATATAAGAAGAATTAGCTAAATAAATGTATAAGTAAACAAATGTATGAGATGCATGATGTGTAATGAAACAATGAGATTGTTTCTAAAATCAAAATCTCTCATAACTAAAATATTAAGTTAAGCCTTCTAATGAAAAGCACTAGTTAAAGCCTTGATTAGATATGTGTGTGCTTGACAAAGTTAGGTACCATACCAATCTTGGTAAGGCGCGATAAGATAATAATGATATCCAAATTACTTTCATTGGATTAAACTTAACTAAGTCATCTTAATAGGATTGAAAACCTAGAGGTAATGAATTGGGTATACTCTATTAGATGGACTAGAATAAGTATTGTTCACCTAATATTCAAGAGTTGCATATGATGTAATTGGTAAATATTGCTTACCTAAATAGCCAAATTTTGAGTGATTAACCAAAACTAACTCAAGATAAGGTGAAATATAAATCTTAACCCACTAGAAATTTCTAATATGAAATTTTTTGAATTAATAGTGAGGGTTATTAATTTGAAAGAAAATAATAGGAGTAACATTTAATTAAAATTTGATTAAATGTATTATTGCATGATACTTTTATTGCATATTATGATGTAGATTATTATTATAGCATCAAATAACATAAATACATTGTCATTGTGATTAGTCTTTAAGAAGGACAAATTGAATGGGACAAACTTCCTTGATTGGTATAGGAACTTGAGGGTAGTCTTTAAGTAAGAAAAAAATTTTATGTCCTAGAGTAACCCATACTTGAGCCATATGCTGCTAATGCCCCACGAACTAAGAAGGATGCTTATAAGAAGTATTAAGATGACATTTTTAGACATCAGTTGTCTCATGTTATCTACAATGATACCAAATCTTCAAAAATAACATGAGAAAATACAAGTGTTTGATATGATCAAACACCTCAAGAAAATCTATTAAGGGCAAGCACGCCAAAAGAGGTATGATGTCTTCAAAACCTTATTTCAGTGTAGAATGTCAAAAGGAACCTTAGTTAATGCTCATTTACTCAAGATGATTAGGTATATCAAAAACCTATAAAGATTGTATTTTCTTTTAGGCCAAGAGTTAGCCACTGATGCTATTTTCCAATCGTTGCCAGATACCTATAGTTAATTTGTCATGAATTACAATATGAACGACATTAAGAATTGCTAAATATGTTACGAATAACTAAAGCAAACATGATAAGTCCAAGCCCATATTGATGGTACAATAGGGTAAAGAAAAGCTTAAGGCAAAGGGTAAAAATAAAAAAGACAATAAAATAAAAATAAGTCCAAGCCCAATGCATCTGCACCAAAATCAAAAAGTAAAGTACCTAAAGAAAGGACATGCTTCCATTATGGTGAAACCGAATATTGAAAAACGAATTACAAAATTTACTTAGAGAATATAAAGAAGAAAAGAAAAATTTTACTTCAGGTATTTTTGTTATAAAAATTAATTTGTTTACTTCTACATCATGGATATTAGATATTGGATGTGGTTTTTATATTTGTCTTAATATACAGAATCTTAAAGAAGTAGGATATTAACAAAAGGAGAACTAGGCCTATACATAGGAAATGGAGTAAAAGTTGCTACATTAGCCATAGGAATATATGTTTTATCTTTACCCACTAGGCTTATTTTAGAATTAGAAGATTGTTATTATGTGCCTTCATTATCTAAAAATATTATTTCAATTTCTTATTTGGACAACATTGGTTATTTATTTATAACAAAGGACTAATGTTATTCTATTTATTTAAATGAAATATTTTATGGTAGTGCACATTTAATTAATAAATTCTATATTCTAAACCTTAATATGCTGATTTATAATATAAATACTAAAAGAATTAAATCAAATGATTCAAAATTTACTTATCTCTAACATTGTCGATTGGACCATATAAATGAGATTCGTACTTCCAAACTCCATAAAGATGAATTTTTTAACTCATTTGATTTTTAATCTTATGAACTATATGAATTTTGTTTATTGGGTAAGATGGCTAAGGCCCCTTCATTGGTCATAGTGAAAGGGCAAGTGAGTTGTTAGGCCTTATACGTAATAATGTATATGGGCCTTTCAACAGGCAAGCTAGAGAATGATATTAATACTTCATTATATTTGTTGATGACTTCAGTAGATAGGCTCTATGTATCTTATGAAGCACAAGTCATAATCCTTTGAAAGGTTCAAAGAATTTAAGAATAAAGTATAAAATTAACTTGGTAAAAGTATTAAAATACTTCGATCAGATCAAAGTGATGAATAATACTTAAATCAAGAATTTTACAATCATTTGAAAGAATGTGGAATAGTTTTACAATTTACTCTCCCTGCTACACCACAGTGGAATGTTGTATCTAAGAGGAGAAATCAAACCTTATTAAATATAATTCATTCTATGATGAGTAATGCAGATCTTCCAATTTTCTTTTGAGGACATGCTCTAGAAACAATTGCATTTACACTGAACCGTATTTCATCTAAATTAGTTCAAAAGACTCCATATGAAATATAGACTAATAAGTGTTTCAGTTTATCTTTTATGAAGATTTGGAGTTGTGAGGCTTATGTGAAGCATTAAACTTCTAAAAAATTTGAACCAAAATCTAACAAATGTTTCTTTGTGAGGTATTCTAAGGAAACTAAATGACACTATTTTTATAATCCCATCAAGCATAAAGTATTTATTGCTTGAACTAATGTTTTTCTATAGAAAGAATTCATCTTAAAAAAGACTACCAAGAAGAAAATAAAATTTAAAGAAATTCAAGATCCACAAGAAATAACTGAAACATAGATGGAACTTAAATAGAGTTCACAAGTAGTTAAGGAATAAGAATCTGCTCCTGAAATACAAGCCTTACATAGGTCTAGTAGAGCACATCATGAGCCAGAGATATATGGATTTCTCATAACTCAACATGGTGATGTGTTGCTCATAAATCAAGATGAACCTACAACCTATCAAAAAGCGATAACAGACCTAGATTTTGAGAAATAGCTTGAAACTATAAAATTTGAAATAGAATCCATGTATGTTAACCAAGTATGAATTTTGGTTGAACCACTTAAAGGTGTAAAATCCATTGGGTGTAAATGGGTCTTTAAGAAAAAAACTGACATTGATGGTAATATACATACTTTTAAGGGGCATTTATTTACAAAAGGTTTTAAACAAATTCATGGTATTGAATATGATGAGACCTTTTGTCTAGTCGCCATGCTTAAATCCATTCAGATTTTACTTGTAATAACTGCATTTTATGACTATGAAATTTAGCAAATGGATGTCAAAACTATATTTTTTTAATGGAAATCTTTTAAAGGATGTGTATATGACACAACATGAAGTTTTATCATTCTAATGAATGCTGGAAAGGCCTGTAAGTTATAGAAATCTATTTATGAATTAAAGCAAACTTCTAAAAGTTAGAATTTTCATTTTGATAATGCAATCAAAGAGTTTGGTTTCATTAAAAATGAAGATGAACCCTATATTTATAGAAGGTTAGTGGGAGTAGTGTTACCTTCCTAATATTGTATATAGATGACATATTAATTATTAAGAATGATATTCCAACTTTACAATTTATAAAGGTATGGTTGGAAAAATATTTTTTAATGAAATACTTAGGTAAAACTACCTATATGTTAGGTATTCAGATCTATAAAGATAAATTAGGAAGATTACTTGGTTTAAGTTAGAGTACTTACATAGATAAAATGTTAAAGAGATTTAGCATGCAAAAATTTAAAAAAGGATTCTTCCCTATGGCATATGGAATAAATTTTTCTAAAGATCAGTGTTCTATAACACAAGAAAAGAAAGATTGTTAGAGTAAAATTCCTTGTGCATTCGCTATAAGGTCTATCATGTATGCCATATTATATACTCTTCCTAATGTCTTATAGGCTCTAAACATAACAAGTAAATATCAAGCAGATCCAAGGGAGTGTCATTGAATAGCTATCAAGAATATCCTTAAGTACTTGAAGAATTAAGGATACAATCTTGATGTATAGGGCTGAGGAAAAGCTCATTGTAAAGGGTTACACTGATGCTAGTTTCCAAATAAGTAAAGATGACTCTCAATCACAATCAGGTTTTATGGTTTGCCTTAATAATGATGTTGTGAGCTGGAAGAGTTTAAAGTAAAGAACAGTAACTGATTTTATGACAAAAACTTAGTATATTACTACTTCTGATACAGCTAAGGAGGCCATTTGAATCAAAAGTTCATTACTAAACTAGGGGTTATCCCTAACTTTTTTGACCTAATAGAGCTCTGTTGTGATAACAACAAGGCTATTATGTAGGCAAAGGAACCCAAATCTCACTAGTGATCCAAACATATACTTTGGCACTTTCATATCATTCAAAAAGATTATCGAGAAAAAAGATACTAAGATATGCAAAGTATCAACAGACGCAAATATTTCTAACCCATTGACAAAACCTCTAACACAACAAAGACATGATCACCACACTATATCCTTAGAAATTAGATACATGGGATATTAGATTTAGAGCAAGTGGAAGATTGTTGGTATATGCTCTAAATCTAATAGTGTTTTGGATGTTTGGTACATTTGTATCATAACATTTTGATTTATATATTTCATTATCATATATCAATATATTTAATAATATAATAATATCCTTAGAATAGTAAGTTCAATTAGTTAGATACTATTTTTAAATGTCCCTAGTCAAGCATTATTGTGAATATAGTAGTAATAATACATGGAGATTAATATGTGTAGTGACTGATAATAACTTGTATGGGTTATGATATGAGATATTAAATCAACACATGGTTACAAGTTAATGAACTAAGGTACTAGACCAACCCACCATGAGAACGTTAGGTAAATTATTGTATGATTATCATAAGCGATTCTCATAGTGAAAATAATATATGTGATCATTGAATTTGAGATCACCGTGGTTCCTAATATAAAGAAGGTTATATTTTAATATTTTCAAACGTCATCTATAACAAAATAAACTATAAAGAAAATAATCAAATATATCATAACTTATGTAGAGGGATGTATATGATTAAGATAAAATTTATCTCTCTTATATAATATGAGTGATATATTGAGCTTTTTAATTGAGTGAGACTTTAAAAAATGCACGGTCATGGTCAAATAAATTAATATATGATATTAACTTTATTTGATAGAATAAGTTTACTCATGATATCAAAAAAATATAATTGAACTATATAAGGATGACACATTTTATATCTCGTGTTTAATTAAAATATCTAGAATAAGGAGATTAAATTACATGATAATATTAGTCAAAGATAAAGTGATATTAAATTACTGACATTCTCGTCATTTGGGTAGTCATGATGTACTGCTAGACATTGTTCATTACTTGTAACACTAAAATTAAATGTTGGTATTACTGCCAATTTTACGAAAACCTATTGGATCACACATTAAGATCAAAAATATAATATATTTATATATATAATACTAAATGGATTTAAAATTCGTTGAATTATTTGAATTTTAATTTTGACTAAACCCATTATATAAAGATTTGACTAAATTTATTAATGCATACTTTATTAAATAAATTATACTTTATAAGAAAGTCTAATCAAATAGTTTAAGTCAAAATTGAAGACATAAAATAGTAATATATAAATATGTGATATTTACGTTTTTAAATATGTGCCTAAAATTTATTTTTATATCTTTACTTTTAACAAGAGAAGAATGCACAAAATATTACATACTGAAATCGTAAGAGCTAAAATAAACAATGACGGCAAAAATGGCTTTTAGATATTCAATTGTGTTTTTTGGAAAATGGGATGTTTAAAAGCATTGTGCCATATTTTTGGGGAAAATAATGATATGTTAAAGCACGTTCTCCATTTGCGGCAAAAATAATGATAGTTCACATTTTGAAGTATTTTAAGTCATTTCTGGAATGTTGCACACGTTTTAAAGCAATATATTGCATTTTTAGAGAAAATAGCATCATTTTAAAGTATGCTACATCACTTTCACAAAAACAGTTGGCTTTTAAAGCAAATTGAAGCGTTTCATTGCATTGGCAGAGAAAAGGCAATGTAATATAGCTTTTGGTTGTGTATTTGGTCAAAATGGTAATATTTTAAAAGTAGGATAAATCATTTGCAGCAAAAACAAAGAAGCATGAAGATAAAATATGGGATTCGGTAGGATTTTTCCACTAGAAGGTGATATTTTAATGATTGTTGTATCATTTTAAGGTAAAATGCATTTGTTTTAAAGCCATTTATGTGGAAAAAAAATATATTAATGAAGAAGTGAAGAAAATTCAAATGTGAAAGAAAGTGTTGATGAAAGAATAAAGAAACTTTTTTTTCTATCTTTTTCATTTACAATAATGTGTTTATATACATAAGTTTGTAACAGCTAGTTTTTCAAATTTTTGACCGTTACTGTTCACAATAGCTACTATGCACAACGATTACTGTTCAAACGGTTAGTTTATGTCTTCTTGTGTATACTTTCTCTCTATGCTTGTAATGGGCCTTCTAGATTGTGTGAAATGATGATGAGTCAACTAAAATCTATATTAGTTGCTATAACTATCATTTTCAACACTCCCCCTCAAGTTGGGCTTGAACAAATTGATTAAGTTTAACTTGTTAATGAACTTGTGGAGTTATTGAATACTTGGAGCTTTGGTGAACACATTCGCCTATTGATCTTCACTCTTGACGTAAGGCATTGAGATTGTCTTGTTCAAATACTTTTCTCTTATGAAGTGACAATCTACCTCTATGTGTTTAGTCTTCTCATGAAATATCGAATTGTTTGCAATCTATATTGCTGACTTATTGTCACAATGTAGCTTCATGGGTGCCTCCACCTTAAAACCCAAATCTTCAACCAATGCCTTCAACCATATCAATTCACTAGTGGTTAAAGCCATTGCTCTATATTCAGCTTCGGCACTTGATTTAGCCACCACGGTTTGCTTTTTACTTTTTCAAGTTACTAAATTCCCATTAACAAAAGTGCAATATCTAGTTGTAGACTTGTGATCTTCAATACTTCCTACCCAATCAACATCCGTGTAAGCTAGAATTTGGTGATGTCCATGTTTTTTCATGAGTATTCCTTGTCCTGGTGTTCCTTTGAAATATTTAGTATTCAGTTTACCATTTCCATGTGATTGGTCATTTGACATATCATGAATTGGCTCACCTGATTAACAGTAAAAGAAATATCAAGTCTAGTAATGGTTAAATAAATTAACTTACCCACAATTCTTTGATATTGTTTGATGTCTTGAATTTGCTTGTCATCTTTCTTTTTAGCTTGTCCTTCAAATGGTGTTGAAGCTCTCTTCCTTCCAAACTTACCTGTTTCTTTCAAAAGATCAAATGTGTATTTCCTTTGGGATAGAAAAAGTCGTTTATTAGAATGAGCAATTTCTATACCTAGAAAATACAGTAAGTATCCAAGGTCTTTAATATCAAAAGTAGACTTTAAATAGTTTTTAGTACTTTTTATTCTTAAAGTATCACTCTCGGTTATAATTATATTATCTACATAAATTATCACAACTGTAATACCATTATTAGAATCTTTGATAAACAAAGAATCATCAACACTACTAATCTTGAAATGTTGAGAAGTTAATGCACCTTGTAACTTATAGTACCAAATCTTAAGTGATTGTTTTAAGCCATAAATGGCTTTTCTAAGTTTACACACATGTACTTTTGGTACTTTGATGTTGTATCCTTGTGGAATATTCATGTAAACCTCTTTCTCTAATTCCCCTTGAAGAAAAGCATTCCGAAAATCCATTTGATACATTTCCCATTCATAATTAGTGGCCAAAGACAAGATAACTCTAATGGTATTCATCTTGGCCACTGGCACAAAGTCTCAGTGTAATCTAAACCATAAGTTTGAGTGAATCCTTTAGCAACCAATCTAGTTTTATGTTTTTCAATAAAACCATCACTTTTCGATTTAGTTTTGTACACTCACTTACATCCAACTGTCTTTTTACCTTGAGGAAGAGGAACAATTTTCCATGTTTTATTTCTAGCTAAAGCATCCAACTCCTCATCCATGGCATTTCTTCAAATATAAATGTCCTTGGCCTCATTGTAATGAGATGGCTCTCCTAAAACTATCCAATTTGGTAAAAATACTCTATAACTCTCTTTGACATTATCTAAAGTATAATAATTTTCTATGGGATGTGCTGTGACCTTGTTCCTATTGAAGAATACCTTATTTTTCTTCCATTTGGATGGGGACTTTTTAATTCTTTGAGATCTCCGAAGTGCAAAATTTTGATCATGTGATGAAGAAGTGAACCCTCTCTCATTTTGATCAACCTGTGAAAAATTAAATGAGATTTCATCTTGAGAATCTAATTGAGTATTAGGTTGCTCATCACTAGGTGTTTCCTTACTTTGACTTTCACTAATTATGTTTTGTTCTTCATTTAATTCTAATGATTCATCAATATCATCATTTTGTAGTGGTAAATCTTAAGAGTTAGAATCCTTATTTTCACTCTCATTCAAACCAACTCCATGATTATTGATTTGATCATTATTTTTTTATGAACTCAATCGGTTACCCTTATTTTTCACTTTGTCAAAGTATGGATTATTTTCTGAAAATGTAACAAGAAATTTCTAATTTGTACAAGGATCTAAACATTTATAACCCTTTTTATCGATGCAATACTCCAAAAATATACACTTTACACTCCTATGACTCAATTTATCTCTAACATGATTAAGGATATGAACATAACAAGTACAAGTGATGCAAATTAAGGAGCTAATAAAAGTCAATTAGAAGTCTCCGATGTCAACAAGGTCAAAATATCTAATCATGAGTCAATGGAACCATTGGAGTGGCCTAGTGGACCTATAACAAGGAGTCGTGCAAAAAAACTTAAAATAGTCCTCTTTATGCACATTCAAAAGTTTTTGTTTGAGAGTGGGGCGCGCAGCGACATTGAGGGAGTCTCGCGACTTATTACTGTTATTTACGCATGTTTTAAATAATTAATTAGAAAAAATAGCTATTATTTAGGAAGTTAATTAGCTTAATTTATTTTAATTGTCTTTATTAATTGAGTTATCTAATAATTGATTAATTTTATTTTGTAGGATATGTTTAAAAGAGGCTTCCTTAGTTGTAAGATTTAGTCAAAGTGCATTAATTAAAAAAATCTCAATAAATCATACAAATCTGGATATTCAAAAGACAAGTAAGGAAGGATGTAAGCAATGGAGTGTAAGATCAATTCTTTGTCAAATTTATACTTTATATATTAATTATTATATTTCTTAATTTTGTAAACTTTTATATATTTTTCTAAATTATTCTTTATTATCTTAGGAAAGTTTTTATTCTAATTCTACTAGGATTAGATTTAAGACTATTATAAATAGTCTTCTTTTTTTTCAAATGAAGGAAGTTTTGGTGGACAAAAAAAATTGTGAGAAATTATTTTCTCTTCATTGTTCTTTTTTACAACTTAAAACTTATCAACCTCGCTTGTAGCATTCTATCTAGGCTTATCAAGAATTCTTTGTTGTTCCATCAACAAAGTTATTGTGGCGTCGAAACCTTCCAAAATACTTAATTTTTAGACTTTCCTTGAAACTCTACTTCCGTGACAATTCGTTCCTTTTGATGTTTGTATTAACAACCAAATACCTTGAAGTAAGATAAGTTTGGTTGTCTATTATACAAAAACTTAAAAGGAGATCTTCCATTTAATAATTTAGAAGGCATTCAGTTAATCAAATGTATGGCAATGAGAATGACTTTATTCTAATATATTTTGGGGACATTATAATAAAACATCAATGATTTTCCTACATATAGGATGTGACGATTTTTTCATTCGACTACACCGTTTTGTTCAAATGTGCAAGGACAAATTGTTTTGGTGAATTATGTAACACCCCTATATTTAAAATCAACCACATAAGATATAATCTAAATTTTTTTTTTTTTAACATAAAGATATATATATATATATATCCACACATAACCATTAATTAAAACATAATCTATTTTAAATAAAATATTCAACAATATTGATAAAGTGCATACCAGAGATTATGCATTTATATAATCGATAACCCAACGATACACCGATGTAGTATACCCTTACACACACGCACACATTTATATCTAATTATGCAGTCACATACTACCTAAGTATGCTACTAATTATGCTCATACTATTATTTTCACTCAATGCATATATTGAGTGCTGTCCTTAGTACTGATGCATGCACACGCAACCACTTTTAGGATGTAGTATGCCACTTGGTAGTACGCATCCTATCTAAAAACAATAATCATATAAATATATATATATCATGGGTCAAGTATTAAAAAACAACCTAAATTTAATTTAAATCAAGAAACATATTTATAGCCAAAATAATTGATACATACATATATATATATATATGTGTGTGTGTGCGGAAGTTGGATATGTATAATATCCTGACTACACACATAGTCCATAGTATGTAACTTAAAAAATATAAGTTCACTGTACCAATATATATATATATATATAGATACATATGCATAATTATGCATTAATACCAAAAATACCCTCATCATCAAGATACTAGCCTTGTTGACGCTTCGAAGAGTTCGCATCCATATCTCGCGGTGCCACATTACCTGTAAAAACCACAATCCACAAAGGGTGAGCAAAACAGCTCAGTAAGAAAACATAATATTCTAGTACAGAATTTGTTTTCCTACCATATATACTATACGATACTGATAACGTAGAGGTTATTAAACTCATATCGCCTTAACATAATCTAACGAGATAAATACCCTCCGACCATACACTCTATATCACTATTCACATAATACTCATAATTATTGTATAGAATGCAAATAAATCTACATGCATTTCGAAATCAATATCACATGACCTTTTCAATAAATTATCGACAAATTTATGACCGGTCATGCTAACACAGTTATGAATCGTAGCCACAAAGTAAATTCGCTCAATCCTCATCCATTCACACCATTCGTTTGTCGGGCTGAGCGTATAATTTACATATGATCGATCATATAATCTAACTATAATAAAGCCAGTGGGTGTGAAGGGTATCTGAATATTCGGATCCATAACTAATGTAGTCATACAATTAATACCACATGGCCTAAAGCCATGTATTCATTTTTCGAAAAGTATTGTACACTCAAACCATGCATAATGAATACCACATATGCACACTTATACATACAGAAATGATAAATAGCGTCCACATCTCGATTTTATGCGCATATGAAATTCGTTTATATAATGAATGCATAATGCACGTGCAGATAGTGATACCTAACCAAAAATTCATAACATTTTCATAATTACATACACTCACAAATATCCAGTCTACCAGATTTATTGGGATTTATTCATCACAAATATAATTTCTACCGTCACGATAAATATATCGTATAACTATCCAATATTAATGGATAACCACATCAACGCATCATTTACTAATAAAGAAAATTTACATAATAATTATAACTATTATAATTATTATGGCAACCAACATGCAACATCTTGAATATTACAATCTATTCTAAATTTTATTAACTACGCTCCGATTACACGGCCATAATAATAATTCATTTACGCATTCCAACAACCATATAAAGTATTATGCATACATAACACATCAAAATATTTCTAAATCTCCATAATAATAACTAAAATTATCATTTTACCCTTCCTTCAATTTTTTTTTTTCATTTTGTCCACCCAAATCAATTCCTACTAATTTCATTCGCTCCTTAACACACCTATACACATTCAAACATACCATAACATATTAAAATCTATCATTTAAAGGCTCGATGAACAATATTCTAAATTTACCATTTTATCCCTCTTTCTAATTTTTTTTCCATTTTATACATTATCTTATACCCAATCTTGTCTAAACACCATCCCCAAATTTATTCCTACACAAATCAACCACCAACCACAAATTCCATAAAAGAAAATTACATTTCCTAACCTTTAAAATATGCCAAATGCTTGAGTAAACCTTCCAATACTGCAAAACTACCTAAATCACCATTTAAAACCATAAACCACTATTAAAACTATTTTTCAACAAATCCATAAATTGAAATTTAGTGAAATCAAGAACTTTTACCGTCAAATTAAAACTCTTGACGCGCAGAACAATTTTTTCTTCTGCGGTAACTCGTTTAATCGGGCGGACTAAGAGATTTTGCTTGATTTTTGTCTAAAAATTTGAAAGAGAAAGAAAGAATTATCTCACGGCAAGGAAGAAGAAAAAATTGGTTTGCTTCAATTTTGAAAAATCAACCAATCTTATCCAAATTCATATTTTTAAAAATTATAATATTGCCCAAAAATATTTCAGAACTTGCATTTAACTCCCAAGAAAATTATGAGAATACTCAAACTATTTTTATATTCGTTCACTTTAGTCTATCAATTTTAATTATCACTTTTTCTTCTAATTTCTTGTAAAAAGACCATTTTACCGCTAATAAAGAAAATTAGTCACTTTGGTCCTTCTTCATCCTTTCTAGAGAAATTCACATCCTAATTTAATTTCACTTTTTTTATATCTTATTTACAACATTTACAAGAGTTCTGGGTGATCAAAATCGAGTAGAGTCCTTCCGACCTTTGACATAATGACCATTTTGCCCTTTTTAGCAAAATTATCCATTTTTGTCCAAAATAGTAATTTTAATTTTTCTATGGTTATAAAATCTATCTTTCCTTCTAACACACTCTATCATACTAATTTATATCCTCAACATCTGGCTTGATCAATCAAAACTTTATCAAATGATGATTTTACCCTTTTTGTTTCTAACTTCGCAAAAATATACCAACCACGTTTCGAATTGAAATTAAACATACCAACATGATATTTGTAAAATTCTAAGACTTTTTATGTGATCAAAACTCACTTTGGCCTCAATTTTGAGTGACAAAATTATTTTGTCCCTACCGGACAAAATAACTTGTTTAATCGATTTTCACTCAGTCTCCTTCCAATAACTTCATAAAATATTTCCAAGGACAAAAGATAATAAAGATTAAGGTTTACTTATATCTGAGTGTAACAAATTATCCCTAAGGTTTTTAAGTAATCCTCAAACATATTACTAGTGTATTCTCTCCCATTATCAGTCCTAAAAATCTTAATCCTTTTGCCAAGTTGATTTTCGATTAAAGATACAAATTCTTTAAAACATGATAAGGTCTCCAATTTATTTTTATTCAAATATATCTAAGTATATTTAGACTTGTGATCAATGAATATCACAAAATATTTAAAGTCATTATGAGATTCTAAAGGAGAAGTCCATAAATTAGAGTGTATAAGATCAAAAGTTTCATTATAACAAGTTTTTGAATGTACAAAAGAAAATTTAGTTTGTTTTCCTATATTACAAGCCCTACATTGGTCTATATATATATATATATATATATATATATATATATAAGATTAGGATGTCTTAATCTTGCATGCCAAAGTTTTCGAAATACACGGTCTTCTTCAACTTTAATAGCTTGATTAGTGCTATCCAAAAAATATAGGTCGTTGTGTAGTCTTCTTTCACCAATCTTCTTCCCAGTTATTATGTCCTGAAATATCACTTTATTGGGTTCAAAGATGACACAATAATTTAAGTCTTTTGTTATCTTACTAACCGATAACAAATTTGATAAGAAATTTGGCATATAAAGGCCTTTTGTTTCCTTAAATAAAACTTTAATATATTCTAGTCCCTTAATAGGTATTTCGCTACTATTGGCTATTATTACATTTCTAAAGTTTCCTAAGGTTTCTATTCTAGATGCTTATTTTTATTTCTAAACAGATGATTAGTAGCATTTGAATCAATAATCTAAGGGTCAAAATTAAAATGTAAGTTGGAAACCATACCTTAAGAGGTGTTTGGGAGATGGTTCTAAAGTAGCTTTGCCAAATTCTCAAGGAGTTTTGAGTTGTCTTTTTCAATTGCATTTTGAGCACTTTGTGGTGTTGCCTTCTCCTTGTAATTGTTTGACCTAAGATGTGGATTAAGAATCCAACATTTTTCTTTAGTATGACCCAGCATCTTGCAATAGCCACACTTCCAACATTTGTCCTTAGGGTTGTGCATCTGTCCACATTTATCGCACTTAGCCTTGACTTTTACTCCTTGAACCATCATACCTTCTTCTTTACTATCTATTAAATTACCTCTTTCTATCTTGCTGAAGTTCCCATTTAAAATTTTTTTTTTCCATGTACTCTTTATTCACCTTGTTTACAACATCATTATAATAGGGTAAAGGTTCAAATCTAAGGATGTGATTTCTAAAATCATTGTAGTCAGAATCCAAACCCATCAAATATGAGATTACAAGATCTTCATTGGCTTTTTTTTCTATTTCTTCAATATTGGTGGTATTCGGCCTTAAGGATTGAAGTTTATCCCATGCCTCTTTCATTTTAGTGTTGTACTCTATTGGATCACCTCCACCAAGATTGATGTTGTTAATAAAGTGCTTCAACTCATATTCTCATCAAGTTTCCTTGATGACCAAATTGCCTCTTGATAGATTCCCAAAGTGCTTTAGAAGATTCAAAATCCATATATACACCAAGTTGTCATTATAACACCAATCTTCGTATTCCTCACTTGATGTGTTGATGGGCTTTGTAATTCTTCTATTGACAAAACTTAATGCTCGTTTTCCACTTAATGCTCTTTCAACGGGATTGAGCCAAATTGAATAATTTTTTCTATTCAAGAAAAATGTGGTAAGTTTCAAGGTAGTGTTACCTTCATTATCAACTCCCTTGAAGGAACTCTTTTTCTTGGTGTTGTATGATGAGCGCTCCTTTTCTATTTCTTAATTCGGTTTTGAAGGGAAATGTCTTGACGTACCAAAAACCAACAAATAACAAAAGATGAAAGGTAAATTTAGGATAAAACTTGCTCTGATACCATGTGGAAAAAATATATTAATGAAGAAATGAAGAAGATTCAAATGTGAAAGAAAGTGTTGATGAAAGAATAAGGAAGCTTTTTTTCTATCTTTTTCATTTACAATGATGTGTTTATATATTTAAGTTTATAACAACTAGTTTTTTAAATTTTTGACTGTTACTGTTCACAACGGTCATTGTTTAAACGGCTAGTTTATGTCTTGTTGTGTCCACTTTCTCTCTATGCTTGTAATGAGCCTTCTAAATTGTATGAGATGATGATGAGTCAACCAAAATCTATATTAGTTGCTATAATTATCATTTTCAACAATTTATAGCATTTTTGCATAAAATGACAGCGTTTTACTACATGTTATAACATTTTCGACAAAAATAGCTATCATTTAAAGCATTTTTAGGCATTCTATTGCATTTTTAGAAAAATGGGTGATATTTTTAAGCATTATGCCACATTTTTGGTGAAAATAGTAATGTTTTTAAAGCACGTTACTCCATTTGTAGCTAAAACATTGACGATTCGACACAATTTCTAGTATTTCTCCATAAAACACCACATTTTGAAGTGTGTTATATAGTTTCAGGAGTGTCGCACTTGTTTTAAAGCAATATATTACATTTTTGGAGAAAATAGTGTCATTTTAAAGTACATTACATCATTTTTACGAAATATAGTTGGCCTTTAAAGCAATATGAAGCGTTTCATTGCATTTGCAGAGAAAAGGCAATGTTTTAAGGTTTTTGGTTACGCATTTGGTGAAAATGGTGTTGTTCTAAAGCAGGTTAAATCATTTGCAACAAAAATGGAGAAGTTTTGATATAAGATATGGGAGTCCATAGCATTTTTTTTACTAAAAGGTGATGTTTTAATGAATGTTGTATCATTATAAGGTAAAATGGTGATGTTTTAATGAATGTTGTATCATTATAAGGTAAAATGCATATGTTTTAATGAATGTTGTATCATTATAAGGTAAAATGCATATGTTTTAAAGCAATTTATTGCATTTTTTTTTTGCATAAAATGGCGGCATTTTAAACCATGTTATAACATTTTTTTTTTGTCAAAAATAGCTAACATTTAAGCAATTTTAGGCATTCAATTGTGTTTTTTTTTTTGGAAAAAAAAAGGTGATATTTTAAAGCATTGTGCAGCATTTTTGGTGAAAATAGCGATGTTTTAAAGCACGTTACTTTTGTTGATAAATTTAAGTGTTTAGCTCCAGTTTTCAAATATTCAACAAAAAATCAAGTGAAAATAGAAGTAGATAGAAGATATAGTAAGAGAGAAAAAGAATAGCTTTGTTATCCTATACTGCAATATTTACACATGATGGGTTTTATATACAATATCCTAACGGCTAGGTACAAGCTTACTTTTACTTTTCCAACAACTAGGTACAACATATAACAACACATCTTTTAAATTCAAAAAACTAGTTGTTATGTTTGTCTTTTAGTGACTAACAAAAACTAGTTGTTATTTTATCCTTTAGTGACTAGTTTTTAAAACACTTAAAATGGGCTTCGGGCTTAATGTGGGTATCTATAGACTAACCAAAGAGTTATTTGGGCTTTTCTTTATTCTTTGAATCTTCAATCTCAATCTCTTCATCTTCAACACTCCCCCTCAAGTTGGACTTGTACAAATTGAATAAGTTCAACTTGGAACTCACATTGAGGAGTTGTTGTTGAGTACATGGTTTGGTGAATATATCTACAAGTTGATCTTCACTCATCACATAAGGCATGTTGATCACTTTGCTCAAGTACTTTTCTCTTGTGAAATGGCAATCAACTTCAATGTGCTTGGTCTTTTCATGGAATACAGGATTAGATGCAATGTGTGTTGCCGCCTTGTTATCACAATACATATCCATAGGTGTTTCAACTGAAAAGCCTAAGTCTTCCACTAATGATTTTATCCAAACCAATTCACTAGTAGTAGATGCCA
>CP135546.1:2649408-2668654 GCA_032402905.1 Khaya senegalensis | reverse complement strand
GATTATCAACATATCTCCATTCAGTGTATTCTTTATCTCCCACCTTAGGTTGATTAATTTCTCCATTGACAAATCCAAGAACTCTCATGCCCAATAAGGCCCTTGTAGCATTTGTCACCCATGAAAAACAATTCCTTCCATTGAGGGGGAAGGTAGTAAGCTTGGTGGTGATTTTGTAATCGGAATCGACATTGAAAAAACTCTCTCCCTTGGTGGAACTACTTCCCTCTTCTGCTGCCATTCCAATTTCAACAACTTGGCTTTGCACAACGGAGATTGAACACACAACCAAGAGAGAGGAAAAAAGAGAAAGATGATGAAAAAGAACTTCCTTAGATATGGTCAGCTCTGATATCATGTTGATTAAATAAATTTAAGTATTTAGCTCAAGTTTTCAAAGATTCAACAAAAAAACCAAGTGAAAAATACAAGTAGATAAAAGATATAGCAAGAGAGAAAAAGAATAGCTTTTTATTCAATCTTCCAATATTTACACATGATAGGTTTATATATACAACATCCTAACGGCTAGGTACAAGTTTACTTTACTTTTCCAACAACTAGGTACAACATATAACAACACATCTTTCAAATTCAAAAAATTAGTTATTATGTTTGTCTTTTAGTGACTAACAAAAACTAGTTGTTATTTTGTCCTTTAGTGACTAGCTTTTAAAACACTTAAAATGGGCTTCGGGCTTAATGTGGGCATCCATAGATTAACCAAAGAGTTATTTAGGCTTTTCTTCATTCTTTGAATCTTCAATCTCAATCTCTTCATCTTCAACAACTTTATTTGCGGCAAAAACAATGATGGTTTGACATAATTTCTAGCATTTCTCTATAAAACGATTGCATTTTGAAGTATGTTATGTCGTTTCAAGAATGTTGCATATGTTTTAAAGTAATATATTATATTTTTGGAGAAAATAATATCATTTTAAAGTATGTTGCATCATTTTTGCAAAAAAACAGATAGCTTTTAAAGCAATATAAGTGTTTCATTGCATTTGCAGAGAAAAGGCAATGTTTTATAGCTTTTGATTGCGTATTTGGTGAAAATGGTGGTGTTTTAAAGGAGGTTAAATCATTTACAGCAAAAATGAAAAAGTTTCGAGATAAAATCTAGGATTCCGTAGCATTTTTCTACTAGAAGGTGATGTTTTAATGAATGTTATATCATTTTAAGGTAAAATGCATGTGTTTTAAAGCAATTTTTAGCATTTTTGCATAAAATGACGGTGTTTTAAAGCATCTTATAACATTTTTGGCAAAAATGGATATCGTTTAAAGTAATTTCAGGCATTCAATTGTGTTTTTAGGGAAAAAAAAAAAGGTGATATTTTAAAACATTGTACGGCATTTTTAGTGAAAATAGCGATGTTTTAATGTACGTTACTCCATTTGCGATAAAAATAATGACAATTCGATACAACTTCCAGCATTTCCCCTTAAAGTGTTCACATTTTGATGTATGTTAAGTCGTTTCTAGAATGCCATACATGTTTTAAAGCAATATATTGCATTTTTGGAGAAAATAGTGTCATTTTAAAGTACGTTACGTCATTTTGCCAAAAACAATTGGCTTTTAAAGCAATATGAGTGTTTCATTGCATTTGCAAAGAAAGAGCAATGTTTCAAAACCTTTGGTTGCATATCTGGTGAAAATAATGGTGTTTTAATGCAGACTAAATCATTTGCAGTAAAAACAGAGAAGTTTCGAGATAAAATCTGGGATTTCGTAGGATTTCTCTACTAGAAGGTGATGTTTTAATGAATGTTGTAACATTTTAAGGTAAAATGCATATGTTTTTAGGCAATTTCAGGCATTTAATTGCATTTTAAAGCTTTGTGTCGCATTTTCAGTGAAAATAGCAATGTTTTAAAGCACATTACTCCATTTACGGCAAAAACAATGATGGTTCGACACAATTCTAGCATTTATCCATAAAATGTCTGAATTTTAAAGTATGTTATGTCATTTCATGAATGTGACACATGTTTTAAAGCAATATATTGCATTTTTGGAGAAAATAGTGTAATTATAAAGCATGTTACATCATTTTTGCGAAAAACAGTTGGCTTTTAAAGCAATTTGAAGCATTTCATTGCATTTGCAAAGAAAAGGCAATGTATTGTAGCTTTGGGTTGTGTATTTGGTGAAAATGGTGATGTTCTAAAGTAGGATAAATCATTTGCTGCAAAAACGGAAAAGCTTGGAGATAAAATCTGGGATTCGGTAGGATTTTTCTACTAGAAGGTGGTGTTTTAGTGAATGTTGTATCATTTTAAGGTAAAATGAATATGTTTTAGTACCATTTATAGTATTTTTGCATAAAATGACTGTGTTTTAAAGCATGTTATAACATTTTCAGCAAAAATAGCTATCATTTAAAGCAATTTCAGGCATTCTATTGCATTTTTAGGAAAAAGGGTGATCTTTTAAAGCATTGTGCCACATTTTTGGTGAATATAGCAATGTTTTAAAGCACGTTACTCCATTTGTAGCAAAAGCAATGACGGTTCGACACAATTTCTAGCATTTCTCCATAAAACGTTCACCTTTTGAAGTATGTTAAGTGGTTTCTGGAATGACGCACATTTTTTAAAGTAATATATTGCATTTTTGGAGAAAATAGCATCATTTTAAAGTATGTTACATCATTTTCGTGAAAAACAGTTGGCTTTTAAAGTAATTTGAAATGTTTCATTGCATTTGCAGAGAAAAAGGCAATGTTTTATGGCTTTTGGTTGCGTATTTGGTGAAAATGGTGATGTTTTAAAGTAGGATAAATAATTTGTAGCAAAAACAGAGAAGCATCGAATAAAATTTGGGATTCCATAACATGTTTGCACTAGAAGGTGATATTTTAATGAATGCAATATCGTTTTAAGGTAAAATGCATATGTTTTAAAGCATGTCATTGCGTTTTTGCGTAAAATGATGGCATTTTAAAGCATGTTATAAAATTTTTGACAAAAAATGGCTATCGTTTAAAGCAATTTCAGGCATTCAATTGTATTTTTAGGAAAATGGGTGATATTTTGAAGCATTGTGCTGTATTTTTGGTGAAAATAGAGATGTCTTAAAGAATGATAAAGAGATTGAGATTGAGGATTCAAAGAACGAAGAAAAGCCCAAATAATCTTTGGCTAGTCTATAGATGCTCACATTAAGCCTATAGTCCATTTCAAGTGTTTAAAAAGCTAGCCACTAAAGGACAAAACAACAACTAATTTTTGTTAGTTACTCAAAGACAAAATAACAACTAGTATTTTGAATTTGAAAGATGTGTTGTTATATGTTGTATCTGTTAAAGATGAAAAGATTGAGATTGAAGATTCAAAGAATGAAGAAAAGCCCAAATAACTCTTTGGTTAGTCTATGGATGCCCATATTAAGCTTGAAGCCCATTTTAAGTGTTTTAAAAGCTGGTCACTAAAGGACAAAATAACAACTAGTTTTTGTTAGTCAGTAAAAGACAAACATAACAACTAGTTTTTTGAATTTGAAAAATGTGTTGTTATATGTTGTACCTAGTTGTTAGAAAAAGTAAAGTACTTCTATCTACTTGTATTTTCACTTAGTTTTTTGTTGAATCTTTGAAAGCTTGAGTTAAACACTTAAATTTATTTAATCAACACACGTTATATCATTTTTGGCAAAAGAAACTTTCATTTAAACCAACTTCAAAATTCAATTGCATTTTTAGGAAAAAGGGTAGTATTTCATGGCATTGTGCTGTATTTTTGGCAAAAATGACAATGTTTTAAAACACGTTAATTCATTTTCAGCAAGCAAATGATGGTTTGACATAATTTGGTGCAATTTTACATAAAACGTTCACATTTTGAAGCATATTTTATTGTTTTTGGAGTGATGTGCATGTTTTAATGCGATTTGTTGCATTTTTGAACAAAACTGTGTTGGTTTAAAGCAATTTCGTGTGAAACAGTTGCCTTTGAAAGCAATTTCAAGCATTTTATTGCATTAGCAGAGAAAATATGATGTTTTAAAGCATTTGATTGCGTATTTTGTGAAAATAGTAATGTTATAAAGCACTTTAACTCATTTACAGTTAAAACGTAGACATTTTTGGATAAAACTGGGATTTGGTAGCTTTTTTCTACCAGAAGGTGATGTTTTAATGAATGTAAAATAATTTTCGGTAAAACCCATATGATTTAATGCAATTTATTGCATTTTTGGGTAAAATAATGACATTTTAATGCACGTTATGTCATTTTTAGCAAAAGCAACTTTTGTCTAAGCCAACTTCAAGCATTCAATATCATTTTAGGAAAAAAGGTTATATTTCAGAGCATTGTGCTATATTTTTTTGTGAAAATAGCAATATTTTAAAGTGCGTTAATTTATTTTTGGCAAGCAAATGATGGTTCGACACAATTTTGAGCAATTTTGCATAAAAACATTCACATTTTGAATCATGTTTTACCATTTTTGGAGTGACACATATGTTTTAAATCAACTTGTTGCATTTGTGAACAAAATCATGTTGTTTTAAAGCATCCCACGTCATTTTCACATGGAGTAGTTGCCTTTGAAAGCAATTTCAAGCATTTTATTGCATTTGCAGAGAAAATGTGATGTTTTAAGGCATTTGGTTGTGTATTTTGTGAAAATGGTAATGTTTTAAAGCACGTTAACTCATTTGCAACTAAACTAAAGATGTTTTTGGATAAAATTGGGATTCGGTAGCATTTTTCTACTAGGAGGTGATGTTTTATTGAATGTTAAATCATTTTTGAGTGAAACCCCTATGTTTTTTTTTTTTTTGGATAAAGGTAAGTGTATCAAACTAAAAGAAAAGGTGAAAATACAAAGGCACATGGGCATACCACAGAACAACCAAAGCTAGAGGGCATTCCCCCTAACTACATCAAACAAACTAAAATTTTTGACAATAAGATAACTAGAAAATATCCTCTAAAAAATTCCAGGATCTTTGGAGCCATCAGTTGTGAGGAGAAGGTTCCAAATCGTGAAAAAAATTTACTCTAGAATGAACAGAAAAAAAATATCCTCTATAACAATAAAGACATGTCTAGAGGCCCCTCCATGCATCCTGCAATTTCGTTCTCCCCAAATAGCATAAACTGCAGTTGCCAACATAAGGTGGCCAATATGTGAACTAAAAGAAGATCTGCCACAAGTATGTACCATGCAATCAATAGTGTGCATCCAAGATCTTAGAGACCATGGTAAGTTTGACTTGGCACATAGATAGTGTCAAATCCTCTCCGAAAAAGGACAAGCAAAGAACAAATGGTCTACGATTTCGTGGCTTCCTCCACAAAGGACACACTTGACTTTTTAAATCGTACCAAAGAGAATAAGACGGTCTTGAGTATAAACACCACTGCATATAGCTAAAGATAGAATAAAAGCATGTCTAAGTATGGCCTTTTTATGCCAATCTACTATCAAGTATTTAGTTCGAAAAGCTTGCCAACCACTATTAATAGAAAAAGAACCATTAGAAAGCATGCAACCATTTAACAACATTAGGGATATTGCTATTTGGTTTAAAATTTACTGCCCTAGTCACCTTTAACTAGTCAATAGTAATAGCATTCGGCCATCACCAATCTGCTCCATTTATAATATCTGCTACCAAAGCTTCTTTACTAAGACCTGAATCATAAATGAGTCGCTATCCATATTTTCCAAAAAGAAAGCTAAAACGTTGCCAATTGTCATGCCACAATGATGTATGTTGGCCATTTCCAATTTGAAAGTACAATCTATGACACATAAGAGGCCAAAGTACTTCATAATCCAAAAATTATTTCCTCTAATCAAATAAACCAAAACTCAATTAGTCCAAATAGACCATTCTAAATTAGAAAACAAATGCCATATATAAACGCATATGTTCTAATGCAATTTATTTCATTTTTGGATAAAATAACGAATGTTTTAATGCATGTTATATCATTTTCGACAAAAGCAGCTTTCGTTTAAACCAACTTCAAGCATTCAATTGCATTTTCAACAAAAAAAAAAGGGGGGGGATCTTTCAGAGAATTGTGCTATATTTTTGGCAAAAATGGTGATGTTGTAAAGCACCTTAATTCATTTTTGGCCAGAAAATAATGGTTCAACACAATTTGGAGCAATTTTGCATAAAACATTCACAATTTGAAGCACGTTTTATTGTTTTCCGGGTGGCACACATGTTTTAAAGCAATCTATTGCATTTTTTAACAAAACCATGTTGCTTTAAAACATCTCACATCATGTTCGTGATGAACAATTGCCTTTGACAATAATTTCAGGCATTTAAATTTGCATTTGCAGAGAAAATGCGATGTTCTAAAGTATTTTGTTGTATATTTTGTGAAAATAGTAATGTTTTGAAGCACGTTAACTCATTTGCAGCTAATATGGAGATGTATTTGGATAAAACTGAGATTTGGTAGCATTTTTCTACTAAAAAGGTGACATTTTACTAAATGTTAAATAATTTTGATTACATATGTTTTAATGTAATTTATTTCATTTTTGGATAAAATAACTACATTTTAATGGACAGTATATCATTTTCGACAAAAGCAGCTTTTGTTTAAACCAACTTCAAGCATTTCATTTGCATTTTCAGGAATGAATGGTGCTATTTTAGAGCATTGTATTGTAATTTTGGGGAAAATGGCAATGTTTTAAAGCACATTAATTCATTTTTGATAAGGAAATGATGGTTTGACAAAATTTGGAGCAATTTTGCATAAAATGTTCACATTTTGAAGTGCGTTTTATCATTTTCAAAGTGGCACACAGGTTTTAAAGTAACTTATTGCATTTTTGCAGAAAACGGTGTTGTTCTAAAGCATGTTACATCATTTTTGCAAGGAAAAGTTGCCTTTGAAAGCAATTTCAAGCATTTTATTGCATTTGCAGAAAAAAAGTGATATTTTAAGGCATTTGGTTACGTATTTTGTGAAAATGGTAATGTTCTGAAGCACATTAGCTTATTTGTGGCTAAAATGGAGACGTTTTTGGATAAAATTGGAATTTGGTAGCATTTTTCTACTAGAAGGTGATGTTTTAATGAATGTTAAATCATTTTTGAGTGAAATCCATATGTTTTAATGCAATTTATTTGATTTTTGGATAAAATAATGACGTTTTAATGCACGTTATATCATTTTCGGCAAAAGCAACTTTCATTCAAAACAACTTCAAGCATTCAATTGCATTTTCAGGAAAAAAGGGGATGTTTCAGAGCATTGTGCCTTATTTTTTATGAAAATGGCAATATTTTATAGCAGGTTAATTCATTTTCAGCAAGAAAAATGATGGTTCAACACAATTTGCAGCAATTTTGCATAAAGCATTCACATTTTAAGGCACATTTTATCGTTTTCTGAGTGACGCATATGTTTTGAAGCAATTTGTTACATTTTTGAACAAAACCGTGCTGGTTTAAAGCATGCTCAATCATTTTCGCGAGGAACAATTGCCTATGAAAGAAATTTCAGGCATTTTATTGCATTTGTAGAGAAAATTGATATTTTAAAGCATTTGGTTGCGTATTTTGTGAAAATGGTAATATTTGAAGCACGTTAAATCATTTGCAGCTAAGACGGAGACATTTTAAGATACAAATGGGATTCAGTAGCATTTTCTACTAGAAGGTGACATTTTAAAGAATGTTAAATAATTTTGATTGAAACACATATGTTTTAACACAATTTATTGCATTTTTGGGCAAAATAAGTATGTTATAATGGACATTATATCATTTTTGGCAAAAGCAGTTTTCGTTTAAACCAACTTCAAACATTTCAATTGCATTTTAAGGAAAAAAAAAAGGGCGATATTTCAGAGCATTGTGCTGTATTTTGGGCAAAATGGCAATGTTTTAAAACATGTTAATTCATTTTCGGCAAGAAAAATGATGGTTTGACCCAATTTGGAGCAATTTTGCATAAAATGTTCACATTTTGAAGCGTGCTTTATCATTTTTGGAGGGACGCACATGTTTTAAAGAAATTTCTTGCATCTTTGCTGAAAACAGTGTCGTTTTAAAAGCATGCTACATTATTTTCTGATATGAATCAAGGAACCAAACCCATAAACACTTTTACTCATCAAATCCAACTATATTCGAATACCAAAACCCAATTTGGTCAAACTCTCAATTTTCCTTTAACCCATTCAGCCCAAGCCCCATTTAAAGACCCAAGTTATTCCCTTGGTTTAACCATGATAACTTGGGCCAATGATATCTCACTTGCTTGATTGCCACATCACTTACATGAAGCAAATCAAGAAATATCCATTTGGAGGGAAAAAAAAATGGAAAATTGGCAAGTTTAAGGAAATTTAAGTTAATTAGTATTTTATTTTATTAGTTTATCTCTTTTATGTCACTTTAGAAGTTCCAGCAAGCAAACTCAAATCATTTGCAAGTTCCAAGAATGCATTTATGGAGGATAAGAGGCTGACTACAAAAGTTGCAGTATTAGGCCAAGACAATTTCTACACCAACAAAGCATTTGTGTCCATTTTTCATTTTGAGATTGTCTTATATGTTAAGTAATTGTCATTGTTTTTGATCTTGGAAAATGTATTAGTTTTATTTTATTTTGTATTAGACTTTTTAAAAGGGTCTCCAATACTTTGTAAGAAAAGTTTTTCTGCTGGAAAAGTAAAAATCGAACATTGAGCTTGTTCTTCAAGCTTAGACAAACCTTTACCCTAAATTTTCTTGTTGCTGGAATTTAGGTGGTGGTTTCCTTGCCTTTATGCCTTGGATCAATCTTAGTTATTTTGATTCTTTTCTCTTCATTTGATTCACACTTTACTCACCTACTGGCATTGCTGGAATTTGTTAAAGATCCACATCATTTTCATTAGGGACAGTTGCCTTTGAAAGCAATTTCAAGCATTTTATTGCATTTACAGAGAAAATTGATGTTTTAAGCCATTTGGTTGCATATTTTGTGAGAATGGTAATGTTCTAATGTAAGTTAACTCATTTGCGGCTAAAATGGAGGCATTTTTGGATAAAACTAGGATTCAGTAGCATTTTTCAACTAGAAGGTGACATTCTAATGAATGTTAAATAATTTTGATTGAGAGACATGTTTTAATGCAATTTATTTGATTTTTGGATAAAATAATGACATTTTAATGCACGTTATATCATTTTTGGCAATAGCAGCTTTCATTTAAACCAACTTCAGGCATTCAATTGCATTTTTAGGTTAAAAAAAGTGGATGTTTCAAAGCATTGTGCCTTATTGTTGGTGAAAATGGCAATGTTTTATAGCAGGTTAAATCATTTTCAGCAAGAAAAATGATGGTTCAACACAATTTGGAGCAATTTTGCATAAAATGTTGACATTTTGAGGCATATTTTATCGTTTTCAAAGTGACATACATGTTTCAAAGCATGTTATGTGGAAAAAATATATTAATGAAGAAATGAAGAAGATTCAAATGTGAAAGAAAGTATTAATTAAAGAATAAATAAGTTTTTTTCTATCCTTTTCATTTACAATGATGTGTAAATACATGAATATGTAATAGCTAGTTTTTCAAATTTTTAACCGTTATTATTCACAACAGCTACTGTATACAACAGTCACTGTTCAAACAGCTAGTTTATGTCTTCATGTGTCCATTTTCACTATATGCTTATAATAGGTCTTCTAGATTGTATGGAGGAGCTTGGGCCTTCTAAATTACTTTGTAGAAATGATGATGAGTTAACTAAAACTCATATTAGTTGCTATAACTATCATTTTTAACACTCCCCCTCAAGTTGAGCTTGAACAAATTGATCAAATTCAACTTGCTAATGAACTTGTGGAGTTGTTGAATTCTTAGAGGTTTGGTGAATACATTCGCCAATTGATCTTCACTCTTGACATAAGGCATTGAGCTTGTCTTACTCAAATACTTTTCTCTTATAAAGTGACAATCTACCTCTATGTGCTTAGTCCTCTCATGAAACACCGAATTGTTTGCAATATGTATTGCCAACTTATTGTCACAATGTAGATTTATGGGTGCCTCCACCTTAAAACCCAAATCTTCAACTACATTTTCCTTGCCTTGCTTGTTTCGAATCACATAGGGAAATGTCTTAAGGAATTCAGCCCATTTGGCATGTCTTCGATTCAACTTGTTTTGTCCTTTCAAATGTTTTAGACTCATGATCTGTATGAATTATGAACTCTTTAGGCCATAGATAGTGCTACCACATCTCTAAGGCTCTGATAAATGCATACATCTCCTTGTCATATGTGGGGTACTTCAAGGCGGCTCCGTTAAGCTTTTTAGAGAAGTATGCTATAGGTTTCTTCTCTTGTATTAAAACAGCTCCAATTCCTATACCAAAAGCATCACATTCAATTTCAAATGTCTTAGAAAAATCTGGAAGTGATAGTACATGTCCAGAAATTAACTTATCTTTAAGACAAAGAAATGACTTATCTTGTGCTTCTCCCCACATGAATGTCATGTTTTTCTTGATAACCTCAGTGAGAGGTGCTGCACTGGTGCTGAAGTCTTTAATGAAATGACGATAGAAACTTGCCAAACCATGAAAACTCCTAACTTCAGTTACGCTTTTGGGAGTAGGCCAATCTCGTATCGCTTTTATCTTTTCCCCACCAACTTGCAGTCCTTTTGAGCTCACTACAAAACCAAGAAAAATAATGCTATCCGTGCAAAATGTGCACTTTTTAAGATTAGCATAAAACTTCTCTTTGCGCAAAGTATCTAAAATGCAATGCAAATGTTGAATATGATCATTTAGATGCAGTAAATCAAAATATCATCAAAGTAAACAACAACAAATTTACCAATGAAAGCTCGTAATACATGATTCATTAAGCGCATGAATATACTCGGTGCATTCGTAAGACCAAAAGGCATGACTAACCACTCATACAATCCAAATTTAGTCTTAAATGCAGTTTTCCATTCATCTCCCTCTCTCATCCTAATTTGATGATAACCACTTTTCAAATCAATTTTAAAGAATATAAATACACCATGCAACTTGTCTAACATATCATCTAACCTAGGAATAGGGTGACGATACTTAACTGTGATGTTGTTAATGGCATGACAATCTATGCACATTCTCCATGATCCATCTTTTTTATGTACAAGAAGAACAGGAACAGCACATTGACTCATGCTCTCTTGCACGTACCCCTTTGACATTAAGTCTTCCACTTGTCTTTGTATCTCTTTCGTTTCCTCTGGATTACACCTATAAGCATGACGATTAGGAATAGAAGCTCCAAGAATGAAGTCAATCTGATGCTTAATGCCTCGAATGGGTGGCAGTCCATTCGGAGTCTCCTCTGGAAAGATATCCTCAAATTCCTGCAAAAGAGAAATAATTGGAGAAGGAAGAGAAGAATCAAGCTCATTAGTGCTCAAACATACTTCTTTGTACAAGACCACAAGGATTGATCGGTGAGAATGAATAGCACTTCTCACATCACTCATGCTTGCATAAAGACTCTCTTTTTTTTTTTGTTTTACTTCCCTCAAATTTTTCCCCACTTTTCTTTTCACTCATGCTCTCAAATTTCGTTTTTTTTTTCACACCCTCATTTTGTTTTTCTTTTGCTGCTTCTTGGCTCACTCTTTCTTTTTCACTCAGCTTTATATTTCTTTTAATTCTTGATTAATCCTCATGCACAAGATGTGACGATAAGGGAATGAGAGTGTACTTCTTATGATTCATGAAAAAAAAGTAATGGTTCTTATACCTATCATGTGTGACTCGCCTATCATATTGCCAAGGATGTCCTAACAACATATGACTAGCTTACATAGGGACTACGTCACATAAAACTTCATCACGATACTTTCCTATAGCAAAGGACACTAAAACTTACTTATCAACTCTAAGTTCGCCACAATCATTCAACCACTGTAACTTGTAAAGCTTAGGATGATCTAACAAGGGAAGGCTAAGTTTCTTTACCATAAGTGTGCTAGCCACATTAGTACAACTGTCACCATTAATAATAACATTACATAACTTGTTATTAATTAGACACCTAGTATGAAAGATGTTCTCACGTTGCTCAGTCTCATCATCTTTGATTTGTGCATTCAATGCCTTACGTGTCACTAGACATTCTCCTTTAAATTCATGTGGATCTTCAAGGTTGTCTTCATCACTTGTATCTTCAAGAGTTAACATTTCTGCATTCACGGCTTCATCATCATCTTCATCAGATTCTGGCATGATCGTTAGGGTCCTTTTATTTGGGCATTGAGAAGCAACATGCCCTACATTAGAACACTTAAAGTATTTAACATTACGAGGCTTAGAAGAATTAGAATTGGTACCTTTTTCTTTGCTTCTCTCAGTCTCCTTAGGGTTAGAACTCTCCATCTTGCTTTTTAAATCAGATTTTGTGTTTTGCTTGTTCCCATCAGATTTCCAAGATTTTAAATTCAAACTAGATCCATAAGTGGATTTGGAAAGCTTCTTTTGTTACAATTGCCTCTCTACCTTCATTGCCATGTGAACCATGTGCTCAATATCAACATAATATTGTAATTCAACAATATCAGTAATCTCATGATTCAATCCTTGTAAGAACCTAGCCATGGTAGCCTCACGATCCTCCTCAAGATTTGCTCGGATCATTACGATCTCCATTTCTTTGTAGTAGTCTTCCACAGATTTGCATCCTTGAGTCAATCTTTGTAAGCGTTGATGTAGTTCCCTATAGTAATGGTTAGGAATGAAACACTTTCTGAAGATCGCTTTCATCTCCTCCCATGTACTAACAGGTGGTTCTTTATTTCGTCACCTACTCAAAATAAGTTGATCCCACCAAATTAAGGCATAGTCAGTGAATTCTACGGCAGCAAGACGTATCTTTTTCTCGTTTGAGTAATTGTGACAATCGAAAACCATCTTAACTTTGCATTCCCATTCAAGGTATGAATCAGGGTCAACCTTGCCTTGGAAAGATGAAATTCTTATCTTAATACTTCCAATGTTACGATCTACATAATCATATCTCCCTCGGTTCTCCTTTGGCACTTCAGATGTTGCATCATCAAAATTGTGATTCTCAGTTTCGTAATGTATTCCAGTTTGTCTTCTTCCTTGTCCATTACTGTTGTGTGTTCCGATCGATAATTGTTCTATGGTTCTTTGCATATTGTCCATGGTGGCATTGTTTTTCTCCAAAGTAGCTTGCGTCTTCACCAGCAAATCACGGTAATCATTCATTACACATTCAAGTCTCAAAACATGTCCTTGTAATGCATCAAATTTAAAGGCATCGACATATTTTGGTTGGTCATCAGTGGTCTTGTCTCTGTGTGCCGTGGTGTTTTAGATCTGAAAAGGAAGATTGGAATAGCAAAATAGGTCTCACAATGCTCTCTTTATTTTCTTGTCACTCAACAATATACTCACAGCTCTCGTGTTTCACTCTTAATATGGCTTTTATGAGGGATGCTCACTCTCCTTGCCTTTTTCCACTCAATTTCTCTTTGTATACTCTTAATTAAACTCTCAAACAAATTAAAGTTGTTTGCGTTGTTCAACCAGAGACAAATCAAGAAAATTTTCAATCTCAATGGTAAGAACAAAAGAAGGAAAGCTTACGGATTTAGGTGACTTAGAAGGCGGTTAGTTTAGGAAGTGGTAAGAAAAGTTTTTGGTAAGTTTAGGTATTGGCCAGATTAGTTAGGTTTCGATATGATAAAATTGGTATAATTAGGAGTGGAAAGAATTGGTAAGGTAGTTGGATATGTTGTGATTTTAGCTGGAAATGTAATTTTGGCAAAGGCTAGAAATTGTAAATGTCCTAATTTAGTTGCCAAAAATTGTAGGAAATTTGGTAGCTTTTGGTTCCCAATTATTGACATAATATTTTGGTCTTAATTGGCATTTAAGGATATTTTTCTTTCCTGAAATTTGCCTTCTTTTTTTTTTGTTTTCTTTTTTTTCTTCTTTTTTTTTAAAAACAATAAATATGGAACCAATAAGGCAACTAGGACAAGCAAGAAATATTGCCTAGGGTGCACGTGGTCAGTTTAGAAGTTACGAACCAAGGATGATGGTATGGCCAAGGTGGTTTGGTGGCTAGTTGGTTCAGTTTTGAGGTTAAAAGATGAAAATTAAAGATGAAACAAACAAAAGGTAGAAGAAGAAGAGAGAAAAAATAAATAATAAAAAAATAGAACGAACCTTAATTCTAGAGCCTTGCTCTGATACCAAATGATACGAACCTCGAAAGGAACGAATCGTCACAGAAGTGGAGTTTCAAGGAAAGTCTAAGAATTAAGTATTTCGGAAGGTTTCGACGCCACAAGAACTTTGTTGATGAAACAACAAAGAATTCTTGATAAGCTTAGGTAGAATGCCACAAACAAGCTTGATAAGTTTTAAGTTGTAAAAAAGAACAATGAAGAGAAAATAATTCCTCACAATTTTTTTTGTTCAACAAAACTTCCTTCCTTTGAAAAAAAGAAGACTATTTATAATAGTCTTAAATCAATCCTAGTAGAATTAGAATAGAAAGTTTCCTAAGCTAATAAAGAGTAATTTAGGAAACTATATAAAAGTTTACAGAATTAAGAAATCTAATAATTAATACATAAAGTATAAATTTAGCTAAGATTTGATCTTGCACTTCATTGCTTGCATCCTTCCTTACTTGTCTTTAGAATATCCAAATTTGAATGATTTATTGAGATCTTCTTAATTAATGCACTTTGACTAAATCTCACAGTTAAGGAAGCTTCTTTTGACCATATCATAAATAACAGTAATAAGCTGCGAGACTCCCTCAATGTCGCTGCGCGCCCTATTTTCACACAAAAACTCTTGAATGTGCGTAAAGATGACTGTTTTAAGTTTTTTTGCACGACTCCTTATTATAAGTCCACTAGGCCACTTCAATGGTTCCATTGACTCATGATTAGATATTTTGACCTTGTTGACATCGAAGACTTCTAATTGACTTTCATTTGCTCCTTGATTTGCATCACTTGGTTTTGAGTTTATAAAGGAATTGTATCCTATAAATCATGAATTTGCCATTGTGTACTATGCATGTAAGCATGCTGCATTTGATAAGTTTTTTATACATGATGGTTATCTTTTTAGGGAGAAACGTGTGTGCATTCCACATTGCTCACTTAGGGAGTTGCTTGTTAGAGAGTCACATGATGGAGGATTGAAGGGGCATTTTGGTATTCAAAACACTTTAAACATACTTAACGAGCATTTTTTTGGCCTCATATGTGTAAAGATGTTGAGAAGATTTGTGAGAGATGCATCATTTGTAAGCAAGCTAAGTCTAGAGTCTTGCCACATGGTTTGTATACCCCTTTGCCTATACCTAGTGAACCATGGGTAGATATTTCCATGCATTTCGTTTTAGGTTTCCCTAGGTCTAAAGGGGGTGGGGATTCTATTTTGTTGTGGTTGATAGATTTTCAAAGGTAACAGCACACTTTATTCCATGTTGCAAATCAGATGATGCCACTCATGTGACTGATCTTTTTTTTCTAGAAAGATAGTACGTTTACATAATGTTCCGAAAAGCATAGTGTCTGATCGTGATGTTAAGTTCCTTAGTTATTTTTGGAAGACATTGTAGGCAAAGTTGGGAACAAAATTGTTATTTTCAACTACTTACCATCCACAAACAGATGGACAAACTAAAGTGGTAAATCGCACTTTATCACTACTTTTGTGTTCACTTATTCAAAACAATCTTAAAAATTGGGAAGATCTCTTACCTCATACTGAATTTGCTTATAATTAATCCATTCATTTTTCTTCTTCTCATTCACCATTTGAGGTTGCTTATGGTTTTAACCCACTAACTCCTTTGGATTTATTACCTTTGCCTTTAAAAGTGTTAAAAAGTCTTAATGGTGAATAGAAGGCAAATTACGTGAAGAAATATAATGAGAAAGTTGTTAACTTTGATGATCAAAGTATAAGAAGTGAGCTTGAGAATTTCAGCCAAAGAGAGAAATATGAAGAAGATGAGAGAATTATTTTTCTTAATTGAAAGAATAATGTTACAAGGATTTTAAATAGGCAAACAACCAATAACTATAATTGTTTTTCCAAGGTAGGAAAGCTGCAATACACAAAATAGGCTAAACAAATTACTTACAAGTCATAAAGCAATATTTCCTTTTTCTACTAATTGCAAAACAACTTCCAATATTCACCATCTTCAAATTTGAATGTTTGAATTCTTCTCTTTGGCTACTGAAGATGCTGATTAGGATTAGGTTGTTGATTAGGATGCTGACTGAGATGATGATTGGGATACATAGATTCCAATGTAGCATGGTCACGATGCTGGCATGAATCTTGAGATTGGTTAATCGACTCAATCAATTTTATTTCAACACTGCCCCTCAAGTTGGGCTTGAAGATGTTACTCAAGTTCAACTTGTTTATTGCCATCCCCATATGTTTTTAAGTGGGGGCCTTTGTGAACAAGTCTCCTAGTTGATCTTTACTTTGAACATAAAGGGTGCAGATGGTTTTATTATGAACTTTCTCCCTAATAAAATGACAATCCATCTCAATGTACTTTGTCCTCTCATGGAATACTGGATTGGATGCTATATAGATTGCTGCTTTGTTATCACAGAATAGTTTCATTAGCGCCTTAATCTTAAACTAAAGCCTTCAACCAAATCAACTCACATGTTGTACTTGCCATAGCTCGATACTCTGCTTTTCCACTTGACCTTGCTACTATACTCTATTTCTTGCTCTTCTAGGTTACCAAGTTTCCTCCAACAAATGTGCAATATCTTGTTGTTGATTTTCTATCTTTAACATTTCCAACCCAATCTGCATCACTATATGCTAGGATCTCGTGGTGACCATTCTTTTGCATGTGTAAACCTTGTCCTAGTGTTCCTTTAAGGTAGCATAGGATCCGATTCACCATGTCCATGTGGTTGTTCATTGGTTGTTGCATGAATTGACTGACCTAATTCACAGCAAAGCTAATGTCAGGTCTAGTAATGGTTAAATAAATTAACTTACCAATAATTTGTTGATATTACTTGACATTCTGAAATGACTTGAGCTACTTTTATTTGTCTTCTTCTTTGTCCTTTCGCTTGTAGGTGCTTTCGATTGGCGTTGAAGCTATCTTTGCACTTAGTTTGCCAATTTCACCAAGTAGATCAAGTGTATACTTTCTTTGGCATAGAAATAATCCTTTTTTAAAATGGGCAATTTCTATTCCTAGAAAATATCATAAGTATCCCAAGTCTTTAATGTCAAAAACAGATTTAAGATATGATTTAATGCAACTAATGGCTGTTTGGTCACTACCAGTAATGATAATGTCATCGGCATAAATGAGAATCACTGTTATTCCATCTTTGGAATGTTTGGTGAATAAAGAGGAATTAGCCTCACTTTTAATGAAAGCTTGGCAACTGAGGACATTATGTAATTTGGAATACCAAACCCTAGGGGATTGTTTAAGGCCATAGATGGCCTTTCTAAGCTTACAAACATGAGATTTGGGAATGTCACTTCCATACCTTTCAGGTATTCTTATATATACTTCCTCTTCTAATTCACCTTGTAAGAAGGCATTTCTTACATCCATTTGGTATAGCCAATCATAATTAACAGCTAAAGACAGAAGGACTCTAATGGAATTTATTTTAGCTACGGGAGCAAAAGTCTCGGTGTAATCAATGCCATAGGTTTGAGTGAAGCCTTTGGCCACTAACCTAGCCTTATGCTTTTCAACAATCCCATCACTCTTAAGCTTGGTTTTATATACCCATTTGCAACCTACAGCTTTCTTTCCTTTAGGAAGTGGAACAATATTCCAAGTTTGATTTTGAATTAGAGCCTTAAGCTCTTCATTCATTACATTTCTCTAAATTAGGCTAATTTGAGCCTCTTGGTAACTAGAAGGTTCTCGAATATCATCAATGGCATTTAGAAAAGCTTTATACTGATCATTAATGTGATCATGAGTATAATAGCTTTGAATAGGGTGATTGGTCACATAATTGCCATGATAAAACACTCTAGTTTTTATCTATTTAGAGGCTGGTCTTTTGATCCGAGTAAATCTTCTAAGTGTAGGTAGTTCCTGTGTAGATCCGAGTAGATCCATTTAGAGGCATGATTATCACTACCTAAAAATTGATCTAAAGTGTCATGGTTACTAATTTGGTCATCTCCAAGGTGATCTGAATCAATCTCATCATGAGATGACTCATCTTGGGCAAAAGTATGTTCATTCTCATCATTTGTTTGTCTAAGAGAGTAAGGATCATTCTCATTTTGAGATTTTTCCTTTTGAACTTCTAGCTTGTTATGGACATTCTTTCTAAGTTCAGGAATGGGCCCCTTTGTGTGGATAGTGTCAATAACAGTACTAGGAGTGGAATTATTTGCATTCTCCCCCTTATTATTGGATTCAAGTTCATGTTTTTGGTAATAAGGTTCATGTTCTAAAAAAGTGACTTTTCTAGATGTAAACAACCTATTTGTCTTGGGGTCAAAGCATCTATAACCCTTTTGGGTTGTGGCATAACCTAGAAATATGCATTTTTGACTTCTATAGCTAAGTTTGCCTCTATTGCTACATGGAATATGGACATAACATATGCATCCAAAAATTTTAAGATATGAAAGATTTGGTTTCTGATTAAACATTACCTCATTTGGAGTCTTGCCCTTTAAAACCTTTGTAGGTGTTCTATTTATCAAATGAACAGCGGTGAGGATGGCATTGCTCCAGAAATGTTTGAGAACATTATGGTAGAACATCATTGATCTTCCAACTTCAATGATATATCTAGTCTTCCTCTTTACCACTCCATTTTGTTCTGGAGTGTCTGGGCATGTAGTTTGATGTATAATCCCTTCACTTACAAAGTATACACCATTATCAGTTCTAATCATTTTGATTTTTCGTCTTCTCATTTGCCTTTGTGAGCATGGTGTTGGGTTCCAAGTGCTTCCGAATTAATTTGGAGTTGGTTCCTTATTACCTTGGCAATATCGTCAAGACTAAAGGAGTGAACACTTGAAATCTCAGTAATGGGAGCTGAATGCGCACTTGAAACACCATGGATACTCTGATTTGAAAATTTGTCCTTTTTGAACCGTGAAGGCATGAGTTCTGGGTGAAGAAGCCAACACCGATCTTTAGAGTGACCATTATTATGACAATGGTCACACTTAGCCCGATTTTGATGGTTGTT
>CP135546.1:2629269-2648908 GCA_032402905.1 Khaya senegalensis | reverse complement strand
CAAAAATGATATAATGTGCATTAAAACATTGTTATTCTATTCAAAACTACAATAAATTGCATTAAAACATATGTGTTTCAATCAAAATTATTTAGCATTCATTAAAATGTCACCTTCTAGTAGAAAAGTGCTACCAAATCCCAGTTTTATTGAAAAATGTCTCCATTTTAGCCACAAAAGAGTTAACATGTTGAAAATGATAATTATAGCAAATGAATTTTGGTTGACTCATCATCATTTCTACAAAGTAATTTAGAAGGCCCAAGATCCTCCACACAATTTAGAAGGCCTATTACAAGCATATAGAGAAAGTGGACACATGAAGACATAAATTAGCCGTTTGAACAGTGACTGTATGTACAGTAACTGTTATGAACAAGACGGTCAAAAATTTGCAAAACTAGCTGTTACATACTCATATATATAAACACATCATTGTAAATGAAAAGGATAGAAAAAAGCTTCCTTATTCTTTCACCAATAATTTCTTTCACATTTGAATCTTTTTCATTTCTTCATTATTATATTTTTTCCACATGGTATCAGAGCAAGTTTCATCATAAATATATCTTTCATCTTTTTTTACTTGTTGGTTCTTGTTGCATCAAGATATTCTCCTTCAAAGCCAAATTAAGAAATGGAAAAGGAGGGCTCGTCATACAACAGCAAGAACAAGAGTTCTTTCAAGGGAGTTGATAATGAAGGTAACACCACCTTGAAACTTACTGATACGAACCCCAAAAGGAACAAATCATCATGGAAGTGGAGTTTCAAGGAAAGTCTAAGAATTAAGTATTTCAGAAGGTTTCGACACCACATGAACCTTCTCGATGGAACAACAAAGAATTCTTAATAAACCTAGGTAGAACACCACAAGCGAGCTTGATAAGTTCTAAGTTGTAAAAAAGAATAATGAAGAGAAAATAATTCCACACAATTTTTTTTTGTCCAGCAAAACCTGCTTACATTTGGAAAAAAGAAGGCTATTTATAATAGTCTTAAATCTAATCCTAGTAGAATTAGAATAAAAAATTTCCTAAGATAATAAAGAGTAATTTAGAAAAATATATAAAAGTTTACAGCATTAAGAAATCTAATAATTAATACATAAAGTATAAATTTGGCTAAGATTTGATCTTGCACTCCATTGCTTGCATCTTTCCTTACTTGTTTTTAGAATATCTAGATTTATATGATTTATTGAAATCTTCTTAACTAATGCACTTTGACTAAATCTCACAGTTAAGGAAACTTCTTTTGGACATGTCTTTGTTGACATCGAAGACGTCTAATTGACTTTCATTTGCTCCTTGATTTGCATCATTCCTTCCTTCCTCGAAAGGATTTGTTCACGAATCATCATCACCTATTTCAAAAGAAAAAAGGTCAAAAATATTAAATGTAGCACTAATACCATACTCACCTCGAAGATCAAGTTTATATGCATTGTCATTAAGGCGTTCAGTTACTTGAAATGGTCCATCTCCACGTGGATGCAACTTGCTTCTTCTTTGCTCTAGAAAATGTTCTTTATGCATATGCACCCACACCCAATCTCTAGGTTCAAAGACCATTTGTTTTCGGCTTTTATTAACTTGTCTTGCTCTTTGATCGTTTCATTTCTCAATGCTCAAATGAATTTTCTCATAAAGTTTCTTCACGTAATTTGCCATATTTTCACCATCAAAACTCTTTGACACTTTTAAAGGCAAAAGTAATAAATTCAAAGGAGTTAGTGGATTAAAACCATAAACAACCTCAAATGGTGAATGGGAAGTCGAATAATGAATAGATCGATTATAAGCAAATTCAACATGAGGTAAGAGATCTTATCAATTTTTAAGATTTTTTTGAATAAGTGATCGCAAAGCTGTGATGAAGTGTAATTCACCACTTCAGTTTGTCCATCTATTTGTGGATGGCAAGTCATTGAAAATAGAAATTTTGTTTTCAATTTTGCCCACAATGTCTTCCAAAAATAGCTAAGGAACTTAACATCACGATCAAACACTATACTTTTCGGAATACCATGTAAACGTACTATCTCTTTAAAAAAATAAAATCAGCCACATGAGTGGCATCTTCTAACTTGCGACATGGAATGAAGTGTACCATCTTATAAAATCTGTCAACCACAACAAAATTAGAACCCCTACCCCCTCTAGACCTAGGCAAACCTAAAACGAAATTCATAGAAATATCAACCCATGGTTCACTAGGTATAGGCAAAGAGGTATACAAACCATGTGACAAGCTCTAGACTTAGCTTGCTTACAAATGATGCATCTCTCACAAATCCTCTCAACATCTCTACGCATATGAGGCCAAAAGAAATGCTCGCTAAGTATGTCTAAAGTCTTTTGAATACCAAAATACCCCATCAAAATATCCCTATGCAAGCTAGTTATATGTTGTTGGGACATCCTTGGCAGTATGATAGACGAGTCACACATGATGGGTATAAGAACCATTACTCTTTTGTCATGAATCATAAGAAGTACACTCTCATTCTCCTATCATCGCATCTTGTGCATGAGGATCAATTAAGAATTAAAAGAGATATAAAGTTGAGTGAAAAAGAAAGAGTGAGCCAAGAAGCAGCAAAAGATAAACAAAATGAGGGTGTGGAAAAACAATTGAAATTTAAGGGTATGAGTGAAAAGAAAGGTGGAGAAAAATCAGAAGAAAGTAAAATAAAAAAAAAAGTCTTTATGCGAGCATAAGTGATGTGGGGAGTGCTATTCATTTTCAACGATCTATCCTTGTGCTCTTGTACAAAGAAGTATATTTGAGCACTAATGAGCTTGATTCGTCTCTTCCTTCTCCTATTACTTCTCTTTTGCAAGAATTTGAGGACATCTTTCCATAAGAGACTCTGAACAGACTTGCCACCCATTCGAGGCATCGAGCATCAGGTTGACTTCATTCCTGAAACTTCTATTGCTAATCAATCTGCTTATAGGTGTAATCTAGAGGAAACGAAAGAGATACAAAGACAAGTGGAAGACTTAATGTCAAAAGGGTACGTGCGAGAGAGCATGAGTCCATGTGCTGTTCTTGTTCTTTTTGTACCTAAAAAAGATGGATCATGGAGAATGTGCATAGATTATCATGCCATTAACAACATCATAGTTAAGTATCATCACCCTATTCCTAGGTTAGATGATATGTTAGACGAGTTGCATAGTACATCTATATTCTCTAAAATTGATTTGAAAAGTGGTTATTATAAGATTAGGATGAGAGAGAGAAATGAATGGAAAACTGCATTTAAGACTAAATTTGGACTGTATGAATGGTTAGTTATGCCTTTTGGTCTTACGAATATACCTAGTATATTCATGCGCTTAATGAATCATGTATTACGAGCTTTTATTGATAAATTTGTTGTTGTTTACTTCGATGATATTTTGATTTACAGCAAGTGTCTAAATGATCATATTCAACATTTGCAATGCATTTTAAATACTTTACGCAGAGATAAGTTTTATGCTAATCTTAAAAAGTGCACATTTTGCACAGAGAGCATTGTTTTTCTTGGTTTTGTAATGAGCTCAAAAGAACTGCAACTTGATGAGGAAAAGGTAAAAGCGATACAAGATTGGCCTACTCCCAAAAGCATAACTGAAGTTATGAGTTTCCATGGTTTGGCTAAATCTCACAATTAAGGAAGCTTCTTTTGACATGTCCTTGTTGACATCGAAGACGTCTAATTGACTTTCATTTGCTCCTTGATTTGCATAAAAAATGATATCAAACATTACCTTTTTATCAGAAAATACTAGAAATTACTTTACAACATCACCATTTCAAGCAAAATAAACATAAAATGCCAAAAAAATCACTTTAAAATAACACCATATATGAAAAAAAAGAAAGGACACATAATGTAACAAAATACTTTAAAACATCATTGTTTTCTCTAAAAAAATCAAGAAATTACTTCATAATATCAGTGTTTTTGCCAAAAATCATATAAAATACTAGAAATTGTTATAAAATATCACTGTTTATGAGAAAAATGATACATAATGCAATAAAATACTCTCAAGCATCATCATTTTTTCAGAAAAACACTAGAAATTGCTTTAAAACGTTGTCGATTTAGCCAAAAATGACATAAAATGCCAAAAATCATTTAAGATATCTCCATTTATGGTAAATATCATACATGATGCAACAAAATGCCATAAAACATTACTATTTTCTTTGAAAATGCTAGAAATCGCTTCGAAATGTCATCATTTTTGCCCAAAATCATATAAAATGCTATATATCAATTTACAATATCCCCCTTTGCAAGAAAAAAGATACATGATACAACTAAATGCCTTAAACATATCATTTTCTCAAAAAATGCTAGAAATTGCTTTGAAACATTATCGTTTTTGCCAAAAAACATACAAAAAGCTAAAATCACTCTAATATATTACTATGTATGAGAAAAATGATACATAACATAACAAAACACTCTGAAACATCACCATTTTCTCAAAAAAATACTAGAAATTGTTTGAGAATATCACTGTTTTAGCTAAACATAATATAAATTGTTGAAAATCACTTTAAAATATTACCGTTTATGAGAAAAATGATACACCAAACAATGAAATGCCCTTAAACATCATCATTTTCTCAAAAAAATGCTGCAAGTTGCTTCAAACCATTGCTTTTTTTGCTAAAAATCATAAATAATGCTAAGAATCGCATTAAAATATCACAATTTAGGATGAAAATAATATATAATGCAACAAAATGGCCTAGAACATCATATTTATCTCAGAAATTATTTCAAAACATCGCCATCTTTGCTGAAAATTATATAAAATGCTGGAAATTATTTTAGAAGATCAACATTTACAAGAAAAATGATACATAATACAATAAAATGCCCTAAAACAACATTGTTTTCTTAGAAAATGCTAGAAATTATTTCAAAACATCACCCATTTTGCCAAAGTCATATAAAATTCTTGGAATTGATTTTAAACTTAATTGCTTTTACTAAAAATGATACAAAATGCAAATAACTTTAAAATGCCACTATTTATAGCATAAATGATATATAATGCAACAAAATACTATAAAACAACACCATTTTCTCAATATGTACTAGAAATTACTTTAAAACATTAAAATTTTTGTCGAAATCCACATAAAATGCTAAAATTTACACTAAAATATCACCATTTTATAAGAAACATAATTCATAATGCAACATAATGCTCTTGAACATCATCGTTTGCCCAAAAAAATGCTATAAATTGCATTAGAACATCATCGTTTTAGTTGAAAATGACAAAAATGCTAGAAATCAATTTTAGTTATCATCATTTATGGTAAATATCATACATGATGCAATGAAATGCTCTAAAACATTACTATTTTCTCAAAAAATGGTAGAAATTATTTTACAACATCATCATTTTAGCAAAAAAAAAAAACATAAAATGCCAAAAATCACTATAAAATATCATCATTTATGACAAATAACACAACAAAATGCCCTCCAGCATTGTCGATTTCTTAAAAAATGCTAAAAATTGCTTTAGAACATCACTGTTTTAGTCAAAAAGGACATAAAATGCTAGAGATTGATTTAAGATATCACCATTTATGGTAAATATCATACATGATGCAATGAAATCAAAAGGATATTATGGCTTAAACATGTAACAGATTCATAATTTTTACCAAAAACATAAACATCTCATACTTAAATTCAAACATATATCAAATATATCTATATATATATAATACTAGTTATGGATGAGTTTCTTATTTTACTAACTTGAAGATTTGATGAAGAAAAGTCTCAAAACTATGAAACCTCTATAATTTAAACTATACATTGTAAAGATAGAAGGTTGACCGAATTTTAGAGAAAGAGAGTTCTTGGTTTTTCTTTTGCATCTCATGAAAAAATAAAGACACATGCTCCTTTTATATTTTCTCTTGATTTTGATTTAAATAATTAAGATATTTATCTAATAAATATTTTTTATTTATTATTTAAACCTTATACTTATCCATATATAATATTTTTTCTTTCTCTCAAACATCTCTCAATGCATTAGATTATTGGTGTGACCATATAAGTTCATTATGAATTAGCTATAAACTAGTTTTGAACTCTTCAAATCTGAACACTTTGAAAGTTCAATAATCATAGTTAACATCTATTAATGTGCTATAGTTTCTAAACTACAATGAAATAATACTTCATAGAACCCATCCAAATTGTACATATCATATCAGTAATATCCTTTTGTCATCCAATCTTAATCAAGTAAGGGGTTCATGAGATGTCAAAAGCCTAAATCGATATAAATATGAATCATCAAACAATATGCTTTGAACTCGTTATCACGAACTCTTTTGTATGACTTTAATTTATTCTAACTAGATATTTATTTTCCAGACATCTGTTGATGTTCGTTTATGAACATAAATTTAGATCGAGTCAGCAAAAACTTCAATTCTTTGTGTATCCAATCAACAAATCTTGTCTTAACTATTACTCTTTTCCATGTGTAAACAACACATCGGCTATTGTTGATATATACCTTAAATCTAATAGTATTTTAGATATTTGGCATATTTGTATCATAACATTTTATTTATATATATATATATATATATCATTTGATTATTTCATTATTACATATCTGAGTGTTTAATAAATGTAATAATACTTTTAGAATAGTAAGTTTAATTAGTTGCATATTATTCTTAAATATCCTTAGTCAAATATTATTGTGAATAGAATAAAAATAATGCATGGAGACTAAAATGTGTCGTGACTGATAACAATATATGTGTATTATAATATGAGATATCAAGTCAACAAATGAGTACAAGTTAATGAACTAATATACTAAACCGACCTATCATGAAAATACTACATGGATCATTATATGAGTGTTATAAGCGATTTTTATAGTGACAATAGTGTATGTAATTCTTAGACTTGAGATCACCATAGTTTCCAACATAGAAAATGATATATTTTGATATTTTTAAATGTTATCTATAAGAAGATAGACTATAAAGAAAATAATTAGATATGTCATAACTCGTGTAAAAGAATATATATGATTAAGATAAGATTTATCCCTCCTATATAATGAGAGTGATATCTTAGACCCTTTGATTAAGTGAGACTTTGAAAAATGCATGACCATACTCAATAAGTTAACATGTAATATTAACTTTATTTGATAGAATAAATTTACCCAGGATATCAAAGAAATATATAATTGAACTATGCAAGAATAACATATTTTGTGTCTCAAGTTCAATTAATATATTTAAGATAAAGGGATTAAATTATATGGTAACATTAGACACAGATAAAGTGATATCAAACTACTAACATTCTTATTATTTAGGTAGTCATGATGTATTATTAAACACCGCTCATTACTTGTAATACTAAAATTAGATTTTTAATATTACTACTAATGTTACGGGAATTTATTGGGTAGCACATTAATATCAAAAATAATATATATATATATATATATAATTCTAAATGAGTTTGAAATTCATTGAGCTATTTGGGTATTAATTTTTATTAAGTCCATTATATAAAAATTGAACTAAATTTATTAGTGTCTACTTTACTAAATAAATTAAAATTAAAGACTTAAAATAACAATATAAATATATGATATTTATAATTTTTTTTTGTAATATGCCTAGGTTTTTTTTTTCATCTTTACTCTTGATAAGAGAAGAACGTATAAAATATCACACATTTAGATCATAAGAGTTAATACTTTAATTAAATTCTTATCTAATTAAAGATATGTACATATTTATAGTATTAAAACATATACGTATAATAATACTAGGGTTTATTGCATATATCTTAGAAAGCAGACTTTTTTTTTTTTGTGTAATTTCAATGTATGTTTATATACTGGTTTGCTTACAATTATAATATATAAGATGTTATTAGTTTCATATTTATATACCATATAAACTATGTGCATTCATATTAGATTCAACTATAATATTTTAAATCAAAAGATTACATCGCACATTAGTAAAATTATCATACTAACACAATCATAAGATAAATTATTGACTACATTCATTACCGTGTGATTTATCGTCATTTAGTCATGTATTAAAAATAGTTCTCTAACTATTAATTTATACTAATATCTTGATAACGTAACTTTCATCGTTATTTATACTAATATTATATTATAATATTCATAAAAAATATTTAGTATACTTAGTGACATCTAAATACAGGTAAACCCTAATTTTTTTTATTATTTCTTGTCCTTTAAAATATTTTATGAAATTCGTTAGAAGAAAATTGGGTGAAAATTACGTAAATTGGTCATTTTGTCAGTTTGGAGTAAAATAGTTATTTTACTTAAAATTATGGTCAAAGTAAATTTTAATCATATGAAAAGTCTTAAAATTTCAAAAATATCATGTTGGTAAGTTTAATTTCAATTTGGGACACATTTGGTATATTTTTGCAAAGTCGGGGACATAAAGGGCAAAATGGTCAGTACGCCAAAAGTCGGAAGGACTTTGCCAGAAATCAATCACTCAAAATTCTTGCAAGTGTTGTAATAAAGTTTTAAGATAAGAAATAGATTGAATAACCCTAGAATCATAAGAATTGCATTTTTGTTCAAAAAGGACGATTTTGACGAAAAAGGCGAAATGGTCATTTTGCAAAGGAATGAAAGGATTCTGCTAGAAATCAACCGTCTAGAAATATTTTATATAGTGTAAATAAGATGTAGAAAAAAATAGAATTAAATTTAAATGTAAATTCCCCTAAAAATAACCAAAATGGTACATTTTAAACAATAGGAGTAAAATGATCTTTTCATAAGGAATCTAAAAATTCTATGAGGCTTAAATCTGATGGACTAAAGTGATAAAAGTTGAAAGTAAGTATTTGAAATTTAATAGGCAAGAGTGCAATATTGAAAAGTTTTATTAAAGATAAAAATACATGTTAAAATTATTGGATGGATTCATCTCTTTTCCTTCTCTCTTCTGTCGTGAATCACTCTCTCCCTTCTCTTTCAATTTTTTTTTATTTTCTTGAAAAAAATCAAGCAAAATCTCACAATTTACTCGATTAAACACGTTACTATAGAAAAAAAAAATTATTCTACGCGTCGAGAGCTTTAATTTGATAGTAAAAATTCTTGATTTCATTGAGTTTCAGTTTATAAATTTGTTGAAATGTGGTTTTGATAATGGTTTTATAATTTTAAATGGTAATTTAGGTGATCTTACGGTGTTAGGAGTTTACTCATATATTTGGCATACTTTAAAAGTAAGGGAATATAATTTTCTTTTATGAAATTTGTGATTGGTGGCTATTTCTATAGGAATGAATTTGGGATGATGTTTAGATGAGATTCGATATGAAATAATGTGTAAAATGATGAGGATTTAAAAATTTCATGAGTATTGGTGGAGATTTGCATTCGGTCACTGTTCATTGAGCCTCTAAATATTTAATTTTAATGTGTTATGATATGTTTTAATGTGTATAGGTATGTTAGGGAATAAATAAAATTAGTAGAAATTGATTTGGACGTGTAAAATAAAAAAAAAAATTTAAAAATGGCAAAATGGTAAACTTGGGTACTATTTATTGTGCCTTAAGTGATGGTTTTTTATGATTATATGTTAATAATTGTATGATAAAATAATGAAATTACTAGGAATTGATTTGGTTGGTTAAAATGGAAGAAAAATAAAAAAAAAATAATAGAATAAAAATATATGGATACGAGCTCTTCGAGGCGTCAACAAAACTAGTATCTCTGTGATAACGGTCTTTTTGGTGTTAATGTATAATTTTATATATGCATGTATATATAAGTTGGTAAATTGAACTTATATTTTTATGTTACATACTTATATTTAGATTATTATTATTTTTAAATAGGATGCGTACCACCAAGTGGCATACTACATCTTAAAGTTGGTTGCGTGTGTATGCATCAGTATTAAATATAGTACTCAATATGTGCATTTAGTGAAAATAATGGTAAAATCATAATTAGTAGCATGCTTAGGTAATATGTAACTGCATAAATAAGCGTGTGTGTGTTTATAGGAGTATACCATATCGGTACACCGTTAGATTATCCATTATATCAGTGCATAACCTCTGGTACGCACTCTATCGATATTAACGAATATTTTATTTTAAATGGATTTTGTTTTAATTAATGTTTATGTGTAAATATTTATATCTTTATCATCGCAACAAAAATGTCTATTGGATATATCTTTATACTTTTAAAAAAAATCAGATTTTATGTTATGTAGTTGATTTTAGATATAGGGGTGTTATCATATTTACTATACGATACTATTGCTCATTCAATAGTATTTACGTAGGAAATAATTTTAATAATAGTATTTAATAATTAAATAAATTATTTAGACAATTCACAAATATATTTTATTTAAATGAATGACAAAATAAAGGAAATAGTATATGTATGAAAATGAATAATACTTTTTTTTCATTAAAAATAAACTATAAATATATACATAGTACAATATTCGTAAAGTTAATAATACGAATTGCTTTTAGAGCATATTCTAATAAAACTACTCTAAAATATCACCATTTTTTTCAAAATTGCTAGAAATCGCTTCACAGCACATTACTTTTGCCAAAAATCGTACAAAATGCTAGATATCAATTTACAATATCGCTGTTTATGGGGAAAATGATACATGATACAACAAAATTTCCTAAAACATCCATTTTCTTAGAAATTTCTAGAAATTACTTTGAAATATCACCGTTTTTGCCGAAAGTCGTACAAAATTTTAAGAATCACTTTAAAATATCACCATTTATAATAAAAATGATACATGATCAAACAAAACATTCTAAAACATTGTTGTTTTCTCAAAAAAATGCTAGACATTGCTTAAGAACATCACCGTTTTATCTAAAAATAATATAAAATGTCAAAAATCACTTTAAAATATTATTATTTATGAGAAAAATGATACATCATACAATGAAATATTATGAAACATCACCATTTTCTCAAAAAAAAAAAAAGCTACAAATTGCTTCAAATCATCACCATTTTTGCCAAAAATCATATAAAATGCTAACAATCGCATTAAAATATCACATTTAGGAAAAAAATGATATATATAATACAACAAAATGCCTTACAATATCATATTTATCTCAAAAATTGCTTCAAAACATCATCATCTGTGCTGAAAATCATACAAAATGCCATAAATTACTTTAAAATGTTACCGTTTATGGAAAAAATGATACATAATGCAACAAAACAATCTTGAACATCACCGTTTTCTCAAAAAATGCAAGAAGTACTTGAGAACATCACTGTTTCAGCTAAAAATAATATAAAATGCTAAAATTTCACTTTAAAATATCACCATTTATGAGAAAAATGATGCATCATGCAACAAGACACACTCAAACATTACTGTTTTCTCAAAAAATGGTACAAATTACTTTAGACCATCACTCTATTTGCTGAAAATCATATAAAATACTAAGAATCACATTAAAATATCACTGTTTAGGATGAAATTCCATGCAATGCAATGAAATGCTCTACAACATCATATTTATCTCAGAAAATTGCTTCAAAATATGATGTGCTCCATCATGGAAATGAAGTTGCTGCAATCCAAGAAGAGCCATACATAGGACTAGTTACTAGAGTAAGAGTCAAGCTTGTTACTTTACTCCCCTACATGGAGGAAAATTGATTTGCTGATTGAGTTTAATGTCAACTAATTAAGATGATGATTTGTGGTCAATGAATTTCAATAAATAAGGTGGCTAATAACTTAAATGTTTACTTAATGATATATTAATTATGGTCTTAGTAATTGGGTTTTAATTAATTAGTCTTAGTTTTCTAATTAAGCATTAAATGCACAAATCTTCCAAGACAAACTTGCTGGTTCTATAATAGAAGGCATGTTATTGTAATGGATTTTCAGTCTATGAATGAATAAGTATTTTTGCTTAGTTGTATCTAAATTTGTGACACTCAGATATAAATAAACCCTAATTTTTTTTATTATCTCTTGTCTTTGGAAATATTTTATGGAGTTATTGGAAGGAGACCGAGTGAAAATCGATTAAATAAGTTATTTTGTTGGGTAAGGGCAAAATAGTCTTTTCACTCAAAATTGAGGCCAAAGTGAGTTTTGACCGCATAAAAAGTCTTAGAATTTCATAAACATTATGTTGGTATATTTAATTTCAATTCGAGACGCGGTTGGTATATTTTGGGAAGTCGGAAGTAAAAAGGGTAAAATCGTCATTTGATAAAGTTTTGATTGATCAAGCTAGATGTCAAGAATATAAATTAGTATGATAGAGTGTGTTAGAAGGAAAAATAGATTTTATAAGCATAAGAATGCCAAAATTTCTATTTTGGACAAAAAGGGACAATTTTGCTAAAAAGGGCAAAATGGTCATTACGTTAAGGGTCGGAAGGACTTTGCCAGATTTTGATCATCCAGAACTCTTGTAAATGTTGTAAATAAGGTATAGAAAAAGTAGAATTGAATTAGGATGTGAATTTCTCTATAAAGGATGAAAAAGGACCAAAGTGACCAATTTTCTTTATTAGGAGTAAAATGGTCTTTTCACAAGGAATTAGAAAAAAAAGTGGTAATTAAAATTGATGGACTAAAGTCAAAGAATATAAAAATGGCTTGGGTAGTCTCATAATTCTCTTGGGAGCTAAATGTAAGTTTTGAAATATTTTTGGGCAATAGTATAATTTTGAAAAGTATGGATTTTGATAAGTATGGTTAACTTTTCAAAATTAAAACAAAAGTTGATTTTTCTCTTCTTTGCCGTGAGGTGCTTCTCCCATTCTCTTTCAATTTTTTTTGGACAAAATCAAGCGAAATCTTTTAATCTGCCCGATTAAACGTGTTACCGCAGAAGGAAAAGTTGTTCTACGCGTCGAGAGCTTTAATCTGACGGTAAAAGTTCTTGATTTCACTAAGTTTTAATTTATGGGTTTGATGAAAAGTGGTTTTTAAAAGTGGTTTATGGTTTTTAATGGTGATTTAGGTGGTTTTGCGGTATTGGGAGGTTTAATCAAACAATTGGCATATTTTAAGGTAAGGAAATGTAATTTTCTTTTATGGAATTTGTGATTGGTGGTTGATTTGTGTAGGAATAGATTTAGGGATGGTGTTTAGACGAAATTGGGTATAGAATAATGTATAAAATGGAAGAAAATTGAAAGAGGGGCAAAATGGTAAATTCGGAGTACTGTTCATCGAGCCTCTAAATGATGTATTTTAACATGTTATGGTATGTTTGAATGTGTATAGGTATGTTAGGGAACAAATAAAATTAGTAGGAATTGATTTGGGTGGACAAAATGAGGACAAATTTGAAGGAAGGGTAAAATGATAACTTTGGTTATTATTGTGGAGATTTAGAAATATTTTGATGTGTTATGTATGTATGATACTTTGTATGGTTGTTGGAATATATAAATGAATTATTATTATGGCCGTGTGATCGGAGCGTGGTTAATAGAATTTAGAATAGATTGTAATATTCAGGACGTTGCACGTTGGTTGTCATAATAATTATAGTAGTTATAATTATTATGTAAATTTTCTTTATTAGTAAATGATGCGTTGATATGGTTATCCATTAATATTGGATAGTATACGATATATTTATCGTAATAGTAGAAATTATAATTGTGATGAATAAATCCCAGTAAAATTGGTAGACTGGGTATTTGCGAGTGTATGTGATTATGGAAGTGTTATGAATTGTTGGTTAGGTATCACTATCCGCAAGTGCGTTATGCATTCATTATGTGAACGAATTTTATATGCGCATAAAATCGAGATGTGAACGTTATTTATCATTTCTGTGTGTATAGGTGCGCATATGTGGTATTTATTGTGCATGGTTTGAGTGTACAATAGTTTTCAAAAAAAAAAATGAATGCATGGTTTTAGGCCATGTGGTATTAATTGTGTGACTACATTAGTTATAGATCCGAATATGCAGATACCCTTCACACCCGCTGGCTTGGTTATAGCCAGATTATATGATCGATCATATATAAAATATATGCTCAGCCCGATAGACAAGTGGTGTGAGTGGATGAGGGTTGGGCAAATTTACTTTGTGGCCACGATCCATAACTGTGTTAGCACGACCGGTCATATATTTGTCGATAATTTGTTAAAAATGTCATGTGTTTTTGATTTCAAAATGCATGTAGATTTATTTATATTCTATATAATAACTATGAGCATTATGTGGATAGTGATACAGAGTATATGGTCGGAGTATATTTATCTCGTTAGATTATATTAAGGCGACATAAGTTTAATAACCTCTACGTCATCAGTATCGTATAGTATATATGGTAGGGAAACAAATTCTGTACTAGAATATTATGTTTCCTTACTGAGCTGTTTCGCTCACCCTTTGTGGATTGTGGTTTTTACAGGTAATGTGACGCCGCGGGATATGGATGCGAACTCTTCGAGGCGTTAACAGGGCTAGTATCTTGATAATAGGGGTATTTTTTGGTGTTAATGCATAATTATGCGTATGTATCTATATGTATATGTATATAGATATATATATATTTATGTTAAAAAAAAAAATCAGATTATATCTTATGTGGTTGATTTTAAATAGAGGGGTGTTACAGTGGTGGTATCAGAGCATGACCTTGGATTTAGTGGGTTATGTTATATTATTATTATACATGCATATGTATTAAGATGCCCTGTCGCCTCGAAGCCGCATCTAAACCCGATGACAGTAAGGATTTTATAGTTTTATTACCTGTATAAGTATATAATTGAGTGAGCAATTAGCATCAGTTCTATTTATTGTGTGAAGATGCGAGGTACTCGTTCTGGGCGTTACCGAGGACGAGGACGAGGTCGAGGTCGAGGATGGGCCCATGATGCAGGGGAGACTCCGAGTGTTGGTCGAGGGCGAAGAGTCCCTCAAGAGATTGGTGAGACATCTACCCTGCCGGAAGTAACCGGTGTACCGGTTAATGAAGCTTTATTACAGGGTATGATTGATCAAGCAGTGAGGGAGGCGCTTGATAGGCGTACCTCTGGAAGTTCAGATAGGCCTGTGGCTGGGGAAATACCGGTTGTTGCCCCGGGTACGGGTAGAGAGAATGTAAGAGCAGAGGCAGTAGTTCATGCGACTCGTACTGCTCCGACTGGTTTGGGATTAATCTATAGTTTACCCAGCCAGCATTCTCCTCGGGAGTTCAGAGGTACTGCAGACCCCGTAGTTGCAGAAGAGTGGATTAGGTCGGTGGAGACAGCTATGGATTTATTTCTAATGACCGACCGAGAGAAGGTCCAGTATGCTAGTTATCTTTTTAAGGGTGATGCCAGGATTTGGTGGGATCTAGTCAAGGAGACCCAGGATATTACACTACTTTCATGGGTAGAATTCAGAAGTATCTTCCACTCACAATATAGGACTGAGGATGTGGTAGCTGCGAAGGTGCAAGAGTTTATTATGTTGCAGCAGGGTGCCATGTCAGTTAAAGAATATTCTACCCGGTTTAATGCTTTGGCGAGCTTTGCGTCAGGGATGGTGAGCACTCAAGTGATGCGGCGAGATAGATTTCTTCAAGGATTGAGATCAGATATAGCTGCATATGTGATGACTGGTCCACAACCTCCACAGACTTATGGTGAGGCCTTGAGCAGAGCTTTGAGGATGGAGGTTTATGCGAATAGAGTGCTACAAATAGTACTGCAGACAGCAGCTGCAATGCCGGCTAGACCATCTCAGACTAATATACCACAGAGAGGCGGATCCTCAAGACAAAGTTTCCAAACTAGGAAGAGATTCCCACCCCGAGGTAGTCAAAAATCAGAACGAGATAAGAGACCGAGGACAGCTGGTCCATCACAAGAGGGTTTTTCGCAATGCCAGAGGTGTGGCAGATTTCATGTAGGCGAGTGCCAGTATGGGGGCCGGCAGGTAATATGTTACAGGTGTGGAAAGCCGGGCCATATTAAGAGGGACTGTCGGGTTTAGATGAGTCAGACCGTAGTACCCCCTTCAGCCCCATCCTTGCAGAGTGTAGGTGGATCTCAGGCACGAGTATTCACTATAGCCCAAAGTCAGGCTGAGGCTAGTCCATCAACAGTAACTGGTCAGCTCTTATTTCATTCTACTCCTCTGTATGCTTTGACAGATTCTGGGGCTACTCATTCATTTATCGCATTTGCTATAATTGAGAGAATGAGTTTAAAACCTATTAAGCCATTGTATCCTATTAGAGTAGAAATGCCCGACGGGGAATGGGTAGAGATTGAAATGATTCTACCAAATGAACATATTGTTATCCAGGGTAGAGAGCTAGAGGTAAACATGATTGTGTTGCATATGCCTGATTTTGACATTATCTTAGGCATGGATTTCCTAGAAAAATATAACGTGGAGATTGATTGTAGAAGGAAACGAGCTCGATTTCAGTTAGAAAATGGGGATAAATTCAATTTCGGCGAAGGCCAACAGCTTAGCATGATGATTAGTGGCATGCAAGCTAGGCGTATGTTAAGGAAAGGATGTATGGGGTACTTAGCTCATATAGTGCGCGATAGTGCAACATTGAGCCTAGGGATAGCGGATATTCCCATAGTACGTGAGTTTCCTGATGTATTCCCCGAAGAGCTACCTGGCTTGGCTTCAAAAAGGGAATTGGAGTTTAGTATCGAGTTAGAGTCAGGGGCAGCGCTGATTTCGAAGGCCCCATACCGTATGGCGCCAACGGAGTTGCAGGAATTGAAGAAACAACTTCAAGAGCTGCTAGATAAAGGATTCATTAGACCGAGCCATTCTCCTTGGGGAGCGCCCATTCTGTTTGTTAAAAAGAAGGATGGGTCCTTGCGGATGTGTATTGATTATCGTGAGTTGAATAAGATGACTGTGAAGAATAGGTATCCGCTACCACGTATCGACGATCTTTTCGATCAGCTGAAAGGAGCTGTCGTGTTTTCAAAAATTGATTTGAGATCAGGATACCATCAAGTAAGAGTAGCAGAGAATGATATACCCAAGACTGCTTTTAGGATACGATATGGGCATTATGAGTTCGTTGTGATGCCGTTTGGAGTGACTAATGCCCCAGCAGTTTTTATGGATTTGATGAATCGGGTATTTCATGATTTCTTGGATAGATTCTTGGTGGTATTCATTGACGATATTTTGGTGTATTCCCGATCTCGGGAAGAGCATGAGCAACATCTTAGGTTTGTGCTACAACGGTTGCGAGAGAAGCAGCTGTATGCCAAACTATCGAAGTGTGAGTTTTGGTTAGACCAGGTGGTATTTTTAGGTCATGTGGTGTCCCGTGAAGGTATTGCAGTGGACCCTAGTAAGATAGAGGCAATACTTGAGTGGCGTAGACCGAAGACTGCCAAGGAGGTGCGAAGCTTTCTAGGTTTAGCCGGGTATTATAGGAGATTTGTACAAGGATTTGCGAGGATTGCCCGACCACTTACGGAGTTGACGAGACAAGGGGTAGTGTTTCAGTGGACTGATACTTGTGAGGAAAGTTTCCAGGACCTAAAGAAGCGGTTGACAACTGCTCCCATCCTTATTTTACCAGAGGAGGGAGTAGAGTATGATTTGTATTGTCATGCTTCTTATCATGGTTTAGGCGCTGTGTTGATGCAGCAGGGAAGAGTGATAGCATATGCCTCACGACAGTTGAAAGACTATGAGACACGCTACCCTACGCATGATTTGGAGTTAGCAGCTGTGGTTTTTGCACTAAAGATTTGGCGACATTATCTATATGGAGTCAAGTGTAATGTATATACGGATCATAAGAGCTTGAAGTACTTTTTCACGCAAAAGGACCTAAATATGCGACAGCGTAGGTGGCTAGAATTGGTAAAAGACTATGACTGTGATATTAAATACCACCCTGGGAAGGCTAATGTAGTGGCAGATGCTTTGAGTAGGAAAGTCTCCATAGCTCATTCTAGTGTTCAGACGGGATCACTTCAGGAAGCTATGGATGACAGTTTTGAGATTGTGGTAGGGAGATTGGCAGGATTGAGTATTCGACCCACCATACTTGAGAAAATTCAAGAAAGACAGTCGAGTGATCCTTGGTGTCAGGAGATGATACAGCAGGTTAGAGAGGGTCGAAAGACCGATTTTCAGATGGTCAAGGATATTCTCCGATTTAGAGACCGTATATGTGTGCCAACAGACTCGGAATTAAGAAGACAGATTTTGAGTGAGGCACATGATACACTTTACACTGCGCCCTGGTAGTGTAAAGATGTACCATGATCTGAAGAAAAGTTTTTGGTGGCACGGGATGAAAAGAGATGTTGGAGAATTTGTTGCACGGTGTCTGATATGTCAGCAAGTTAAAGCTGAGCATCAAAGACCCTCTGGGTTACTACATCCACTTAGTATCCCTGAGTGGAAATGGGAGGACATTTCTATGGATTTTATAGTTGGACTACCGAGAGTGCAAAGAGGATATGATGCTATTTGGGGAGTAATAGATAGATTGACGAAAACAGCTCACTTTATTCCGGTAAGAAGTAGTACGATTACTGAGCAATTGGCTCAGTTGTATGTACGAGAGATAGTGAGACTGCATGGTGTACCCAAGACGATAGTATCCGATAGAGATACTAAATTTGTATCAGCTTTTTGGGGCAGTTTACAAAGAGCATTAGGTACTCGACTAGCATTCAGTACAGCGTATCATCCTCAAACAGACGGTCAAACGGAGATATTGGAAGATATGCTTCGAGCATGCTGTATGGAGTATCAGACATCGTGGAATGAGTTGTTGCCTCTAATAGAGTTTGCATATAATAATAGTTACCAGTCAACTATTCAAATGGCTCCATATGAGGCATTGTACGGTAGACGATGTCGATCTCCGTTATATTGGGATGAGATAGGTGAGAGGAAGGATCTGAGTAAAGCCCTTGGACCAGAGATGACTCAAAAGATGATTGAAGATGTTCGGATGATCCGAGAGAAACTAAAGCAGGCTCAAGATAGACAAAAGAGTTATGCTGATCTAAAGAGAAAGGATGTGGAGTTTCAAGTAAGGGACAAAGTATTTGTGAAGATTGCCCCTTACAAGCATGTAATGAGGTTTGGAACGAAAGGGAAACTTGCTCCTAGGTATATTGGGCCTTTTGAAATATTAGATCGAGTGGGCAAGGTGGCATACAGGCTGGCTCTTCCACCTAGCATGGACAGGATTCATAATGTATTTCACGTTTCTTTACTCCGTAAATACATTAATGACCCTTCACATGTATTGGCACCTGATACAGTGGAATTGGAGGAAAGCTTGATTTATGAGGAGCGACCAGTTCAGATTCTGGATAGAAGGATCAAAGAGCTCCGAAATAAGCAAATTCCACTAGTTAAGGTTTTATGGAGAAATCATCAAATAGAAGAGGCAACTTGGGAAGTGGAGCAGCAGATGCAAGAGCGATATCCTGAGTTGTTTGCTTAATTTCGATGACGAAATTTCTTGTAAGGGGGGAGGAAATGTGACACTCAGATATAAATAAACCCTAATTTTTTTTTATTATCTCT